>JAUBWS010109799.1:0-10156 GCA_032270445.1 Darlingtonia californica
TCCTAAAATTTACTTGTTAAATCTCCTAAATTCTCCTAAAATTTGTGTTTAAAAAAATAGTGGCCACCCTGTTTTTGATAGCAAATTTTATGACACACTGCTTGCCAATCCACCTTATGCCACCCCATGCCACAAAATAAAATTTATATAAGCTGAAAGATCGTGACCTTATTAATATGCGTTTTGAAAAAATTTAGGTCTTGAAACTGCAAATTTGAAAAGGTGTAGGTCTCCCAACTTTGATACCTTTTGTTGATACATTAAAACTTCTTATAAAGATCAACGTAACATTGCTAGATTGACAGTTCATGCTTTATGATCGAAACTTAACAAAACTTTTGAATTATGACCTTCAAATTATATAAAGTTTTTACATAAAATATCATACAATATTTTTCAATAAATTCTGCAGTCCCATGATCTGGGCGAACCTATCCATCCATTGTTAAAAAAAAAAGACAATAGAAAAACAAAAGTACTCTCCATTGCATTCCAAAAGTTGGACATCCAGCTCGCTTTATAATATTTTTGATTGTATTTATTTATAACAATTCAATCACAAAGTCTACTTAAAAATTAAAATATTACTTACAGTAGGGAAATATATCCACATTTTTCAGTACAAACTAAATTTTAGATATGTTTTTTTACACGAACAACAAAATTTGGCCTTCACTCCATCAGAATTAGGTCATAGTGTTACAATGTTAGATCCTTAGATACATTATACAGTGACCAATACTGAATAAACTGTCCATAGCTCATTTCCTTGTTATTGTTATATTAGAGGGGGGGGGGGGGGATTAGGTTATTGATCCAATTCTGAAAACTTTACTACGTTTTTGGTAAGTTTTTGAATTACACCAATCTCTCAAGTAGTGTGATAGAAAAAATCAAACCAAGAATTTTGTTGTCTAGAAGCATAAACAGATACTTCATCAACTTTAGGATATCATCACCAAACAAGGAACAGTATACATTCCTTTGGTAATTATTAAATAGTATGTGCTGTTTGGTTAAATGTTTTCTTATATGAATTTCAGAAAAAAAAACTGACTGGAGGAATCAATTCATTAAAACGATGAGCTGAAACAATATGTTGATTTATGTGGAAAGCAAAGCTTTTCCTGTAAGTATATATTTTGCTCGAGAAAATGATGATCACTGTAAGTAACCAATCTTGGCTGAAAAACTAGTATCTATAATATGCTATAATGGCCTGATGTTTTAAGTTGTAGGGTAAAAAGTAAATGGATGGGCAAGAAAATTTTTGAATTAGTGATAGTTTTCAGAATTAGTTTTTTTTGCTTTTAATTTTTGTGACAAAGAAATAAAGATATAATTAGAATTTACTTTTTAAAGGAACTTTAACATTAGGCTGGCTTTTTTTCTATGAGACTTTTAGTAGAATAATTAATGCTATTTCGAGTAGATTAATTCACTATTGATTAGTTGAAATGGAACACTGTATCTAGTCTAGCTATCTACTACTAAGAATCTTTCATGCTATTTATCATGTCTCCCTTGTTTTGTTGAATTATAGAGCAAGACTTTTGTCTTGCTGGTGAACCACTTGGATACCATAGCTCGAGCAAGAGCTCACATGCTTCATATCCTTTATGAGTTGGGAAAATCAGATCACCAGTTTCGATTCAGATTTAAGGGAACCTATCTCAGAGATGCTTATACATTCGAGGTTTGTATAATTTTTACTATGATTTTATTAATCCGGATATCATCTTTAAAGTTTTTATTTTACCAAAAAGGATGCTTTCTGGAATCACTCTCAGGGAATCTTATGAAGCATAGTATTCTCCACCCCTATAGTCCCCCAGGGTTAGCTCCAGGATAATGTTTTCAAATCTCCTCTAGTCTTCATTAAAAAGCTAGTCATCAGAAGCGTAGTTAACCAGTGGTTTACGTATTTTGGCACCCTCCCCCCCCCCCCCCCTCAAAGACGTTATCCCTTATTAACAACCTTTTCGAACCTCATTACAGGATTACAAGATCTTGGATAGCTCTGTTATTAAAATGGTACCAATGGCAAAGTCAAGGCGTGAGGTAGGTAGGCAGGTGGTAGTTTAAGGGTCTCAGATAACAAAGGAATAAAGATGAAATTTCATAAAATTCAAATTTTAATAGAGATGATAATCAACTTGAAATCAAGAAAAATGAGTGATTCCTTTATAATATTTACTGTGTGTATTTCAGGGGTTCTAGCCCTTTACGAGACATGCATTACGTGCAGTACTCTCAATATATTCAGCTGTACTTTCAATTTTGACCAAAGGAAAAAAGTTTTTGATAAAAGTAGTACATTATGCAATTCGGTCTTTGACATTTTTTTTAAGAACGATGTTTTCTAGCTAATATGTCTGGTTTTTCTGTTCATTCACCAGATATTTTTAGACAGCAATGTCACAACACACAGAGGTGGGGCAACTCTTGATGAAATTGATGAAAAATCGAAGAAAAAGAAAGAAAGTATGATTGATGAAGTTCAAGCAGCACTCCTAAAGGAAGTCGAAATCTTCGACAGGAGAGAAATTTTAATTGCAATATTTAGGGTAATTATGGTTGATTTTGTATATTGTGGACTTAGATCAGACGAAATGTGGCCTGTTGTTATTGATTTTCTAAAGACATATAGACACTGAAGTATCTGAGTTGTAACTATGTAGAGGAAGACTTCTCTAAAGTTATTAAGGAGAGAAAATGCAAACTGTGAAGCTAAAAAAATTTATAAATTGAGTTACCAAACTTTTATTGCTGTTTAGGCCTAGACCAGTAAGTATAAAAAGTCAAATAACTTGTGATCCAGTTAATTAAGATTTCATTTTTTCATCATTCAATCGCAGTCTATTTCAACGTCTGGTAAAAATTTATTGTCAGAGTTTAATCTATGAGAGGGGGCATTATAAAAGAAATGTTTATTTTGCTATAATAGAACTAAAATTTGCAGACAATTTTATAGCGTCTTACAAAAAGTTTTAAGTGGGAAAAGAATTATACAATCTCTATATTCACACATGGCGCAGAGTAACAGCGCTTTAGTCGGCGAACAAAATTAAAAAAAACGAAAAATGTGAAAAGCGGCCTTAGAAATATTGTAACATTTCTTTTGTTCTCAGTGAAACATTTTATTTATTTTCCCAGGTGCTCCTATGGATCCATTTCTTGGCAATATTTTTGTCCCTTGCTACTGTGTACCCATACTCTTGCACTTGGGTTGGTAAGTTTATTGTAGATGATTAGTAGTTTGAATGCACGTTTTTGTATGCAACCAACTAGTTAATAGATAATCGCAATTATCCATATTTATGTACTTTTATTATTGTATATTTCATTGTCAGGCCGATCAAATTTTCCGAATGGGAAGAAATAATTCGCCCGGGAGGCCGCAAAATATTTATTTTACTAAGAGCTGGCGAAAAAAGATAGATTTTTATTTATTGTTATTAGCTTTAAATTTGTAAACTGGTCTCAACAAATATTATTTTTTCCTCAATCGGTCATTTATTGAAACAATGCAGGGTATGCGGAAAAACGGAACGCTCGTAGTTAATGGCAAACATTATGTTTCTGTTAATGCATAAAATCAAGTGTTTTTTTACTCCCTAGCGAATTGGGGATAATTTGAAACTATTTTCTACGAAAGTTCTAATTATATTTTACCGTTTGCACGTCATTAAATTATTTTTTTTATAACGTCTTTTTTGGGTGTTCATTGTAAGATACGTTTCTGTGTAACTTTTTAACCTTCCGTTTTTTCCCGGATACTCTGTAGATACAAACATAGGTCTATGTTCAGTGTGTTTAGTCTGGAAAATTCCCAATTTGGAAAAAAATATCAAATTTTATCAAGAAGAATTTTAACGCACTCAAAAGTCACCATAGCTGTTTAAAATCCAAAACTACTATTTTTTTCTTCGTCAGTCTGATTTTACAATGAAGTCATGATGATACAAAGTAAAGAGTTCAGTTTAAGGTCCTGAATTGATCTCATGATTTGAAATAATAACAACATCTAATCTGTTCTTGTGGAGCAGTGGCCGAATGGTTAAGGCGCTGGTCGCCTGAACGGGGTTCCGAGTTCGTATCCCTTGTAAGGCGTTCGGTATTGAATTTCGCCAATCACTGTTAATTCTGCATGGTACCCTGAGGTGTTTCCAGGAAGGGCCCTCATTGATAGCAGTTCATGAAGAACTGAAGAGGCTATTCTAGGTAAACAATCACACCATATCATATATCATATTTGAATTCTTCCTGCATATTTAAAATTTTCCTTCTTCGATCTGAGCTCGGGAAAACTTTTTAACGTCTTTTGATCAATGTGTTGATCAATTGAATAAAGTTCCATTCATTTTGTAGCCGCCATTGTGGTATATGGTTTTCTTTTCTGTCCAACATACACAAGAATAAGCGGTTATGTTGGTGGGAGCAGCATTAGGTAGGTTTTTGTAAGCGTTTCATCGTTGTGGCTAAAATAGATTGAAATGTCCAGCGTGTAGTTGTTGCAAGTTGTAATCTGATTGGTTGTTTCAAAGGGTAACAAATGATAGTTTTCACTGAATGCTTCATTCTTACATTAGCCAGTCATTCATTGCGTTGCAAAAGGATCGAGGATAAACCAAAAGGTCGAATTTCATATTTACGTAGTTTTCAATGTTATGTCAAAAATAACTAAACGGAAGATTTGATTCATATTATCGTTAGATCTCTGTGACCGAATCTTAACTGAGTGGGAATAATGTAGTGATGGCGAGATCATTACCTGATAATTTCAATTAAGGGGGAAAACATATCGAGAGATAAGAAGAAGAAACGTCTGCACCCTTTTGGATTCAACCAATCACGGTCAAGCATAATAAACTTTTTCAATCCACTTGAACTAAATTGAATTGAAGGTCCTCTCTTTTAAACAACTTTTTCTTCAACGCCTATTGTAAATTTGAATCTAAAAAATTCGCTTTAATCGAAGCTCAGTTGAAAAGAAACTAAATATTGAAACTTCCTGAGGGTAAAATTGTATTATTAAACTTTGTATTAATCATTTTAAAAAAATGGGATAGTAATACATCTCATATGAAGGTTTTATACGAAATATTTGAATTTTGTTTGCCTTCTCTCTCGATTTGGTGACCCTCGTTAAGGAGTTTTTGTTAAAATTCTACATTTATATATTTGAGGATCCTCTTCCAGATCTCGTTAGTCTGTTCAACAAATTACCATGTTTTTAAATGCTTCCATTCTATTTGTTTCAGTAAAGAATATTTTCTAATCACATTCTTTCTTGGTATGGTGCTCAATCTTGCTGCTAATATAACAATGGGCATGTTTTTGCTGCAAGATGCAATGGTAAGGGAAGTTCACTATCTTGTATCGAACCACATCTTTTTGGTCTCCTTTGGTCTTTTTTTCTGAGAAAGTCATATTACTTCTTTTGGCTGTCCCCTATCTCCAAAAAGCTTTAATCCAGATCCCCTACCCCTACACCATTTAAGGTCGTCTGCATTTATGTGCATACTCTGTCATCTTATTATCATTTGATAAACACTAATAGGGAAAGCGACAGGTACATTTTATATATGCTCGAATGAAGTATTTCGAGAAATGTACTAGTCAATGGGTTTCGGCACATTCTCATCATCAGAGATGGAATGACTCTGCTAACCTTTGGTATAGAGCATTCATTTCCATCACATTCCCAACTAAGTTCAAATCTATGATTCACCGTGGACAGGTAGCTCGGTTGGTAGAAAGGTAGCGATAGCAATGCTAGGTCGTAGGTTCGAGTCCCATCAGGTCCGTTGGTTTTCTACG
Organism: Darlingtonia californica; assembly: GCA_032270445.1. Taxonomy (NCBI): domain Eukaryota; kingdom Viridiplantae; phylum Streptophyta; class Magnoliopsida; order Ericales; family Sarraceniaceae; genus Darlingtonia; species Darlingtonia californica. Next base: position 5,824 of record JAUBWS010109799.1, read on the forward strand.
GATCTGGCCGCTTATCAATAGTATCGTATCAAGCTAGATTTCCCTTCGGAATGTTATATTTCTGATTTCCAACAATTTTGATTTGTTGCAATGCATATAGTTTATCTTGCGTTTGAGGACCATAAAACGTTTCCGTAGAACCTCTCTTGAATTTGTTCGAACAATCGAGGAAAATATCTCTAGATGACTCGTTCTTTCAAATATTTTTTACAGACTTTACTACGGAAACTTTTTAAATGGTCTTCAAACGCAAGATAAACACACTCTATGATAAATTAAAAAAAAAGATGTTTGTTGAGTTACAATTAATTTTGAATTCAACATTTGTTTCCCTACATAGAAAGTAAATCGCTCTCTCGTTTTCAACTCCTCAATGTCTTGTTAGTTATTCTCCACGTATTTTTTATAAGAAACTAGTGAAAAGACCTAGTACCGAATGTTTCTTAATTTTCTTGTGTTTTCAGTACTGAAAGTTTCTTACTTCGTTTCTAAAATTTCCATGGATAACACAAATTGGAAAGACCTTAAAATGAAAGTCAATCGCCAAAACACCTTCTTAAAACCTGCAGTATTTTTTCAACGCAGAGGGTCAGCTAATGGCAAGAACAGACGATTGAGAAGATCAGTGCATCAAGCTCACGATAGTTTATTAAAGCATAAAAAATGTTTTACTATTCATAATAGTCATAAGTTTCTTAATATTTTGGAGCCAAAAAAATTCAGCACTGAAAGTTCGAAGCTACAGCCTCTAGTTTCTTATAAACGAGTTTCTTATAAAGAAAAATACGTTTGGTTTACCTAACACCCAAATAATTTTCTTTACATTTAGCAACACGGTTGTGCTGAATTCAAAGGAGACTGCTCGCATCTTAATATATGGTCAAGTAAGTTGTTATCATTTATGAGGCCTTACGATTTACAGTAAAATATTTGATGCTAAATTAATAGATAATGTGAAACCATTTGCAGGCTTTGAAATTCAATTGTTTTAAAAAAAAACTCCAACGCAAACATGCAACACGTCGAAAAAATGTTTTCTTAGTCGGCAAATTCACTTCAGTTAGAAAGCCTTGATGTTGAAAGGATGACTTGGCTCCTTTATGTGGTGTTGATGTATTATGCCATCGATGGAAGTTAATGTTTCTTCTGCCTAATGCGCTCCCATTCCAAAAAAGCCGGTGCATAATTTATCAATTCTTTAATTGCCATTATAAATTTACAATCTCATTTATAGCTTTTGATAGGTAACGAGTACCTTATCAACCGAGAATCTTATGAGAGATATTCTGTAAAAAAATGACATAATTGAAGAATTTTATCAACCAATATAAAAAATAGAGAAGTTTTTCATTCCTTACCTTTTGATATAACAATAATACTTTTTTTGTTTTCAGTTGTTTGCTATTTTGGTCATGGATTTTTCTTAGTTATCACAAAGATCTTGATTGTTGTTTTGTACTTCAATTTCAAAGTAGAGGTAATTATTGTAGTCTGATTTCTCTTTAATCCATAACAAATGTTCTGGCTTTAAACAAACTTAATCCTGGTTGTGATGGGTGATTTTTTGTTTTAAACTCTTCATGAGAGAAAACTGATAACTGAATGTACCAAAAATTGTGTTGTATTATTGTATTTTCTCCAAACAAACATTTATTGTCTTGTTGTGAACAACGTTTTTAAAGATGAAAAGAATGATTCTTTGTCTCGTTTTCATATTGGATGATTATATTTGAAAATTGACACATTCACTCAACGCTCGATAGTGACAACGGGTGATAGTGCTGAAGGGGTTATTCAGGGTTGTCACGGTCAGGGAGAGTCAGTGACAAAAGGGTTTTTCACCCTAGTCAGGGAAAGTCAGTGAAAGTCAGGGAATGTCAGGGAATTTTTCTACAAGCCAGTAAAAGTCAGGGAAAGTCGGAGAAATTTTTTCTGCTAAGGTCTCGAAATTGTCTATTTAAGTTAAATTTCTGTATGTACTGAATTATTGTCTATAATATGAAATTGCTTATTTTTCACCAGACTTGCAGTACAGCGTTTTGCATGTATTATTCTTGTATCTCTATGTGTTTTGTGTTTTGTCTTTTGTTTTGTGTAAAAGAATGAGGACTATACACGTTTTCTAGCCATGTAGACATTCAAAAAATCAACAATCTTCTCCCCTTGAACATTTTTAAGCAACTGTAGGGCCAGAATCTCATCAAATCAACCGAATAATGTTTTTTGTCATTTACAGTAATTAATAAAAAGTGATGCATTTTCCAGCGAAAAAGGAGCTAGAAAATGTAAAATTTCCTTGCCCCGCAGGACCAAACATGGTGGTCCTGAAGTTTGACTCAAACTTTAAAGTGTCTCCCCACCCTGATCTAAATAATTTACTAAATACTTTTTAAGAATTGGCTGAAAAAGAGCCTTCTAAACTTCACTTACAAAAACGTGGCTCGTTGATAACCTGATATAATCTCTTTCATTGTCCATTTCAAAGATTTTAAAAATCAGTGCACCTGAATTTACTTCAAAAGATTTAGTAGAATTAATTAATCAAAATTGTAGGAGTTTCCACCTTTCAGCCCCCTTCAAAATTTTCAAAAATATGTGCCTTGAAATTTCTAATGGCCGGGTTCACCCCCTTATCGATTTCAGTTTCAGAATAGGCCCTTCTAAATGACGAAACCAGTTTTGTGTCTGGTGAGAACCTTCCTGCTTGCTCAAGTATAATATAATGTGTGCTTTGGTCAGGGAGAAACCCATTAGGGACAAGGACAAAACTTTTGGATTTTCATTATTTCGAAGAATTAACAGGGATATTGATTATGGATCATTATTCGCATATTTTCTATCATTTAGGTTGGTGATATTATAGAATATTTTTTGGTTCAAAATAAAGATGTTGGCAAAGTTTTGAGACTTGCCAAGGTTGGAAGGTACCAGACAAATATTGTTTATTTTGAGGACCGACGAAAACATTTCTATTTCATTTATGTGTTAACCTTTTATTAGGGGGGAGACGAATATTAGTGACTTTCCATAAGCGCATAGTGCTTGGGCCCATTGAAGAATATATTGCATTTTGTTAGTGGTCAGAATGCACTAATTTACTTCATACTGCTTGCCTTATTGCAATAAAAGGATTTTTAACGTCTTGATTCACAAAAAAAGCAAATGTATTGCCGAGGTGGGGCTGGGGGACATATTCTGAAAAAATGTCTCTTGGAAAAAACGTTGAAATATTATGTACTTCTCTCGTTTCAATATGCTTAACCCTTTGTAAATTTACAGTCGCACCTTGAACTTATACGCTTAAAATTACTTAGCCTTTTTACTTACTTAACAACTGTTCTCATTTTTAGATTGAAAGAACTGCGCAATGCAGCTTTTGAATTAGCGAGTCTGGCTGCAACGGGTGAAGAAGCGAAGAATAGGATAGTGGAAAATGAAGGGTATGATATATATACACGTTTTATTGATTTTCGTAATGACTGGTTTCCTAGTTTTATTACAATTTCACCTTCAAGTTGTTAGTAACCAGTTTTAACTTACCCGAACGAGTTGATAGTAATAGAAACACAAGAATAAAATAGTAGAAACACAAATACCGATAAAGGAAAGTGGTGATATATCTTATCAAAATTAACAAATAATTTGTTTACAATATTTACAGTTTTCTGGATTTAATAATATGAAGTTAATATTGACATCGGCACTATTTGGATCAAGATTAATTAATTAATTCACAGTAAAGTAGTTTTCGATCAAAGGTTATGTTATCGAAAAAAAGAAAATCAAACGAAGGGATGAATTTTTTTCTCTAAACCTATACAAGACCAACTAAATTCTGTTTCCAATGAACTGATATATTTTTTCTGTAAAAGCTTCAACTTATTCATTTGTACTTTCATATTTCATGTTTATCTTAAAAAGTTTAAATGATTAGGAGAACACTATATCATTCGTTTAAGTTTTATAAAAATTTCGCATATCGAGATTTTGCAAAGAATGTAAGCAACGCGCTAAAATTCGATTTTTCACATACAAGACTTTTTTTTGACTCGGCACAGCTTCTTTGACACCCAAAACTATTTAAGACTGAAAAATAAAGTTTTTTTTAGTTGATCTTCAGTATCAATTTTTATCAGTGCCATTGGTAATCCAACATGCTAGATAATGAATCCGTCAAACTGTTTTTCTTAAATAGCAGTTCCTGAGAAAAAGACTCATGTTGTTTAAAATGTAGTACGTCATTATTGTAAAACATCTTACAGGGTGGCCACGCCTCCTAAAATCTCCTAAAATCTCCTAAAATTCACTTAGTCTCCTAAAATCTCCTAAAATC
>JAUBWS010109821.1:0-10155 GCA_032270445.1 Darlingtonia californica
GTTAAAAATGACACTCTAAAGCAATAGTTTGTTATGACTCTAAATTAGCGTTTTTTATGAGATATTCAGTATCTATTGTAAACCTTCAATAACGATGAACATATGATAAATACTCAATATTAATACTTATTTTTTGTTGATATTTAGTCTAATTAATAAACGACATGTTTTCACTTATTTGAATGGTAATAAGCCACAGATTTAGCAGTCTAACTAAATGGGTAATATTTTTAGCAAGACAATTCTACAAATTTAACTTTAAATAATGACATAGTATGATTGCAGCTTTTCCTTTGGGGTAAAATTTCATTTTGCAGTGTTTATTAGTGTGGAAATGATTTATCAGCTTAACTGTCAAGCTTTAAACATAGCAATATTTTATCACACATTCTGAACTTTTAGATTTCACATTCTGTATTTTTATTTAGCCACAATTGATTACTAAAAGATTTTTCTTTACTTGTAAGAGAAGAAAATTGCAAAAAAACATTTTCTTGCTTTATTCACCTAATTTCTGTTAAGACATGTTTTAAGTAGTAGCCACAACTTTTCTACAGAGCATGCTGAAATCTTGGTTCTATTTTTCATATTCAAAAAGATATATATTCATCAGTCAAAAAAATGTTTTTCCCCTGTATTCAGAATGAATTAGCAACTTTAAATAAAACTGGCAATGATTTACAAAAATATCTATTTCAAATGACACGATCTTGTTAGTGACTGGTTTTTGTTGATTTTACAACCCAGGGACTGGATGACGTGAAAAAGGAACCCTGACCAACCGCATGTTGTTGTACACAATTTTAGTTGAGTGTCTCCTCCAAGGACCAATAACCAAGATTTGACAGGGTGCCAAGTTGGACAGCATGATGTCTTGTAAACATCCGCAATTTTAATTTACAATCAATTACTTAAAATGATAGAATAGGATGCTGTCCGCCTTCCCTTTCAATCCATTTTACTGTAATGGCTTCAAAGGAATTCTGTGATGAAAACTAAATTTGTTATTTACTAAATTCATGATTTGTTGAAATTTTGACCACAATAGTCTTTACAGTTAAAAATGCCTTTTCTTGTTTAAAAGATATTTTGATTAAAAGCTATTATTGATCCCCTGTATATGGAGCTATAACTAAGGAAGATAACCACTTTTACTTTCCATGAAGCTAACCAGTCTGTTTGAGAACACTAAAAAAGTCATTTATATACCTTATAAACAAAAGAATAATTATCAATTCTTTAAATAGTCTTATTAAACAAATTTTTGAGCTCAAAAACTAAGCTGCACAATATACACCACAACAACAGAATTCCTTAATTTCTGTATTATAACTGCCTTAGGAGAGAAATTATTTGTGGGGAAAATTTACACAAATTTCCTAAATCCTCGGAAAAACTAAGATTTTTGAAAATTTCCCTAAATGGCATAAAAATACATCATTTTGGTCAAAAATCTTGTAAATTTGCAAAAATAAATCCTGACAATGATTGCTGTAAAAATACATAGTTTAAATCAACATAGTTTCCAAAGTGTCTCACATATTAAGCGTGAGACTCATAGGTTTTGATAAAAAAAATTTATCATGGAGAAATGTATATAAAACAAGCCTAAATGTCACACACACTATTAGCACATTTTACTTTCATCTACATATTTTTGCATTCATTGACAGGTATTTTCATGTGAATATAATAGCCTCTCCCCTGCAATCTTATAATCATATTATAGAAATTTGCCTCGCCATTTGCTTCACTAAACTTGATGGCACGAAAAATAATTTTTAGTATAAAAAAATTGCAGGGAACAATCAATATTTTTTGAGTGCGTTGAACAAAATAGGTATATAAATGCTTTAAATAAGCAAAATAAATTATACAGAGACAAAAGAAAAAAGCCTTATATAAGTCGTATAACTTAACGTCTAATAAAGAGGTGGCTGGAAATTATAGCATTCAGAAAATGTTTCACTCCCTACAAGAAAGGTTTTCTGAGATTTTAGAATTTCCAGCCGTGCATTTTTTGAGAAAATCCAGATTTCCTATTTCCAATAGCATCTAGCATTATTTATGTCATTATGGAGTAGGAAACTTAATGAAGCGAGATTGCATTTATAATAACAAACTTGTTTTGATTTGCATCAATTCTCAATTGTTTCGAGAGTGATTTATTTAATTTTTTTCTCTGTGCAATATTTGGTTAATTTTCCTCAATTAATTGAAAGATTATTTAGTAATTCGTGATTATGAATTTCAAAAAAATTTTGATGACACTGAATCTGTTAAAATGTCTGAAACAAAACTTTTTGTGAATACTAAAACAAATTTAACCGGGTTACACATAGGAAATTAGTTTTCATACATTTATTTCAAAAATGAAAACGTAAAATTATGCCTCCATCTAGAATAGTGGATACACCTACTGTTTTCTCTTTTTGTTTGTTTGTTTGCTTGCTTTTCAATTTGCTTTTTAATCAGTAGCGTATCTAGGGTAGGTCGTGCAAGGCAGGAGGAGAGGTGTTAAAGTCATTAAATGTCATTTTCTTTTGCATCAACCTCTTACGTAATGACATTTTAATGACTTTAATGGCATTTTTCTCTCCTCCTGCAAACGCCACCTACCTCTGGCTACGCCACTGTTAATGTTCTTATTCACCATACATATAATCAATAATTCGTTATTATACACAGTTTATTTTAGATAGACAATAGATGTAGTTATATTTTATTTACTAGTTTACATAGGTTGCTCCCTTAAATTTTAGCTATTCGGGTTCCCTTCCATTGTACATATTTTCATGATGGTAAATACATTTTTATCTCATTTCATTTCAAAAGGAAAATTACCTCTTTCCATAGTGCAAATAACAAAATAACATCCTACATTTTTAAAGATATAGCTCACTACAATTCAAATATTAAAAACTCATGTAAAAAATGTCACATTTTAACAAACTTTGGTGTGTGTTTAAGATTATTATTTATTGAATATTATTATGAATTTAAACTTATATTAAGAGAAGTAAATAATATCAAAAAATCAAAACATTGTAATCTGTCAACGTAACTGGACTGTTATGTTTCAAACACTTTTCAAACCACTATCTATAGAGTATTTCTGTATATAGTTCCAAACAGTGAAATTTTCAATTCATTTGTAGTCAATAACTGACACTTTATTTTCTTGTAGCTTGAAAAAAAAACTTATTTATAAACAGCTTCCATGAATACGGCGCTATTCTTTGATTCCAAACCAAAACATCGATATTATTTATTTCGTAAGATTTTACACAGACACAAAAACACGGAATATTTTGTATAATTTTGAATAATCAGCAGAATAAATTCGTCTAATCAGCAGAGCAAATCCATCAGCCGCCTCCAGGCTCTTCTTCGACGAGAGTCCGTCCGAGCGAGCAGCGCCAGCGATATAAAAAAAAAAGCGACGTCAAGAGGCCTTGGGAACGAGGAAGGTAAATAATATAACTAATTTTTTATTTTGTTCAAATCTGATATAAAAATGCCTTTTTTGTATTCTCGTTATTTTAACCTGAAGAATTCTTGCAAAAGACGAAAAATCGTTTACAAACGCTGACTCATTTGTACCTTGTTCTATAAAACTTATCTGGTTTTATGTATTTTATATATTATTTATATATAACACGGGATTATTTACCGAAATTATATCTAAGCTCATTATCTCAATTATCTCATAAGGATGGTCTCAAAGGATTGAATAAGGCCTTAGTGAGAAGAGAATCGAAAACCATTACTACTGAAATGTCTTTTAGAGTTGGCCAAATGTGTACTAAAAAACAACGCATTAAAACATAACGCAACGAACAACTAAAAATAAAGATACTGTTTTAGGAACTAAAATGGCTATGCTTATGATTCTTTTAACGTCAGATCTGGAGGAGGGTTTTTCAGATTCCCCGTTATTAAAGCCTCCGGTTTAGTAGAGAAATGTTGAAAATATCTTCATGTTATAGCATCATGGCGAGGAATCTTTAAAAGACCTCTTTTCAAGAACTGAACAATGCTCATGAGACGATAAAATTTACTTTTGAGTATTCTAGGGAGAAAGTAACTTTTTTAAACGTTACTATTAAAGACTCAAAACTCGTTACAGACCTTCATGCTAAGGCAACGGATGCTCATCAGTACTAAGATTGTTCTTCTTGCCATCCTACCCATTGCAAAACATTTATTCCTTAAAGCCAGGCACTTTGGCTTAACCACTTCTGCTATGAACCTGAGTTCTTCGATCAAAAATGCAATGAGTTTGAGGAGTTATGAATTGATCGAGGCTAAAGTGAAAAGATGGTTAGAAGAAAAGTGTTAGACGCTAGGAAGCAAAACAGAGACGAATAATTAATTAGGGAAAAACAGAAAATTAAGAACGATAAGCTCACATTCAATATGACTTACCATCCTGCTTTTCATGTTTTAAGTAAGATTGGGAAAAAGATTCCCGTTCTGTTGGCATGCACTAGGGAACACCAAAAAAAATTTGGTTCCGATTGTTGGTTTCAGAAAGGGTAAAAGTCTGAAAGACTAGTTGGTTCGCGTTTTACACTACAGTAAAATTTTCAAAATTTACATTTATTTCATGCAAGAATGGAATGTCATATATAATCACTTGGTTGTTTAACTTGATTCAAGTACTACATAACATAAAGTTATTACTACAATATTTTTATTTATTTATAGCTATATGAGGAGAATATGCTTTGATAAACAAAGTTTAGTATATGCTTCCTAACTCAAGACACTGCGCCTTAATAACTTCTGTGAAACAACTGATTCATCTAATCCATGGGAAAGTAGGTTTTTAAAATTTAAACCCTTATTCTATATGTATCATACTTACTTAATACCATTGGTATTAAACTTCATGTACCCCCAGTCATACTTTGTATAATATCTCCCGAAATATTAATGTAGCCTTGTAATTTTTCTGACAAGTAATATTGATTTATTTTATACAATCTTGCAAAATATTATAATCGTACATCAAGGAATTCCTTACTAATGCCTAAAATGAGGTTGTAAAATAAAAAAATGTAAAGAGTTTCGTTTCAATACAAACATTGAAATATTTCGAATTAAAATAACTTTTTATAGAGAAATGATATTACAATGAAACTTTGTACACGTACTAATATTAGCAATCTAAATTCTAATGAAGTCACGAATTCAAAATGTCGCAGAATAAGAAAATTATATTTCTAAAAATTTTGGCGACTGTACTGGGCCTGGACTAAATCTATTTATCTACGAAAGAGAATCCCTTTTTTAAATATGAACATTCTTTTAAGCTAGAATTTTGATGATTGGCATGATCATAAGCCTTCCTTTCAATCCATTTAATTACCAGCAATGCAATTGAGCATCTGTAAGTCTAAATGGCAGTTCCTTCATACCACTTAGACTAGAAATTTAAGACTCGTCAACTTATTTTACGATCTTCACATCCTTATCACTGAAAAGTAAATTAGAAACAAAATTTAAGATAAAAAATGCTATCGCGGCCTTTAAGTGTAATTTCTATTGTAGATGAAAGTGATAACTGATCGTAAAAACATCAAGCAATAAAACTTCAGTTAAAATGCCTTACTTCTTAAATACTTAAGATTTTAATGTGCAATTTCAATATCATCAGATGGCACTCGGCTCTTTCGTTTGGTACAAAAGCTATTTGATTTTAAAATCACATCACACGCTATATTGAATAATTTTTTGGGTGTCTATCTAGGATACACATATTCGGCATGTTTCCTTAACCAGTCCTAATTATTTATAAATTAATCACATTTTACCAATTTTTATCATTTAATTGGATTGAATTAAAACATTTGCGAAATATAAGTTTCAATTTGTAAGTATTTATTTAGGGGGGAACCAGGCCTTTTTCCATGAACAGTCCACTTTTCTTTATAATGGACAATCAGAAAAGAAAATTAGATCATTAATTAATCAAACTCATTAAACAGTAAATAAGAAGTTCTATGCAGCTAAAGTTTATTTCCGTGTTTGTGTAAGACCAGGACGAAGCTCGCATTACATAGCTTTAAACAAAAGATTTATTGTTCATGTAATTATTATCATTATTATCATATAAAATCTTTATACAGGATACATAAGCTTCAGCTTAATAATTATGCTGCTATTAATGCTAGTCCTGTAATCTCATTTAAATTAACCATTAACCAGTTCTCTACCTTAACGATTAAAAATAATCTTATTTGCTGTGAAAATGTTGCGCTCAATAATGATATTGAATGATATATAAAAATTGCTTAAATCTGACACTGTTTTGGGCAGGGTCCGCGCCTTGGATTAAAAAGTGGAGGGGCCATACATACTACACTATCGGAGGAGGCACCACCATGCTTGGCGGCGGCGAATCGGAAAATTTTCGAAAAGTACATCTTGTAAAAAGGCTGAAAACGTACTCTTTTTTATGTATATATCGTAATGTTAAGCAAAATTATCAAATACATCACCTTATCTTCCGAATAAGTGGAACTTTACATGAGGGGTGTACACATCTGTTTTTCCTGAGTATAAACATTTATGACTATTGATTAATATTTTCAATTTTTTTTCTCTGCAAAAAAGTAGGGAGGCCCTGCCCCCCCCCCCCCTCCTATGGCGCGGGCCCTGTTGGGTGACTTTTCTTCTTTCTTCTTTTCTTCTTTTTATAAAGATTTAATTACACAAATTTCAGTTCCTTCTAAAATCATAACTTTCAATTTCGAAATGAAATCTAATGGTAATTCCTGTATGAAAATCCTCCCAAACCATTCTCACTGTTAAATCACGAAACTTTTCATAAAAAATGTTAAATGAAACAAAATTTATATATTTTTTCAAATGTGATATATTTATTCAATAAAGCACCAAATATGTGGTACAACAAAGAACATACCAAAATATTACAATGATAAAAGAATGAGAATATTGATACAAACTTACCTTTCAAAAATAATTATCAAAAGATTAGACGAATTTCATCCCCCAATCCGATGGTACATTATTGTATTGATTTATTCACAATATGATTACAAAAAACCCTAGCAAAGAGGTAAAATAATAAGATATTGTGACTATTAATGTAAAGCTTAATATCATCACGAAAAATATCATCGTCAGCAATATTGTGATATATGGGAAAAAATTACTAATATCTATTAATTCTAATCAATTTTCGTATTAATATTAAAGTTTTGTTTTTCCATGCTATGACTGAAACAAACTGCGTTCCACACGATCGCTTTATATTTGCCGTACTAGTCTACTGACATTGTTTCCCAAAAATTCTCTTATTTGACAGCGCACTCTGGAATAAATATCATCGTTTAGAGTAGCGGTTTCATTAGCGATGAACATTTTGATGTCGTTTTTGTGATATCTAAAAAAGAAGTAAGTTGCTTCGATTGCATATGCATAAATTTGGGCGCAAAAGAAGGTACCGACAACATTTCCATGGTTATCTTCTACACATGGAATAACTTGAAAGTTAGCTTTGCCACTTGAAGAACTGCTTCTGCTAAACAATTGCAATGCAGCAGGCCGATACCATAGGCTACGGGTGGTTTCTTTTACCACTGGCAAAGACTTTGGATTCACTTCAGCAAAATACTGAACCACTGCCTCAGAAATTGTAAACGATTCCTGAGCCATATTGAATCTTTCAAACTTAAGATCTAATATATCCCAGCCAATATTATTCAAAACTTCCCTGTAATAATTGTACCAATTGATTGCATCGTAATATCTGTCGTACTTTTTGTTTGCTACCAGCTGAGCAAGCATTGTACTATCAAGGACATCTTGTTGCCGTTCGGGAGACAAGTCCTTAGCAACCACCAGGCTACCATCGTCAACGTAAAAGCGATTGTTTTCGATTTCCAATGATTTAACAAAATCTTCAGGGCTTAAGCAAGACATGATGATAGCAGCAAGTTTGCGTTTTCTCACTATGAATTGACTTTTTCTATGTCGTTCAACTAAAGGGTTTTATAGCCTTACCAATGTGATCATTTAATTGTTAGTTATTGTTTCTTTGGTACTAGTTGTTAAAATATAATTTGTTCTTTTATCAGTTGCCTATCGATGCAGAGTCCTAACAATGAATCCTTTGAAAATTTTGATTTCCCTGCTGGTCTTTTGATTCCGTTGTTCATTGTGCCAACCTCGTCCCCAGGGCCTCTTTCTTTCTACCTGTAATAGGGGTGGGGGCTACTGGGCCCGCGTCTTTTTTCTAGAGAAAATAGCCCAGTAAAGGTAGGGTTAATGGCATGGGAACGAGGTTGGCTATGCAATGTTTTATCAAATATGTATATAGGGTATTTATCATTGTTTTCATTGAATTTAAAAATAATTGAATACGTAGGTTAAGAGGATTAAATGGTGAAAGCTTACCTACGATCACATTTGTTAATTTATCATAATAAAACAAAGCTATTTTTGACTTAAAAATAAGACGTTTTCTTTTCAAAAGAATGTGTGTAATAGGGTCTAAAAATAGCTGTGAAATACCTAAAATGCGTAGCATACTTACAGTAGATCTCAAGCAGAGCTATGCTCGTTAAAAAAAAATTGTGTATAGCACAACTCAACAAAAAAAGAATTTATCTCAAACTTGTAACTTCAGTGATTTTTTATGGACCCTTTAGGTGCCAGTTTGTTGAAAAATTTAAGATGAAAAGCCATCTGCCATGGATTCTAACTGTAGTTATTGTCTCATTCCTCATTCATCGGATACGTCTGAGTGTGATATGTGCGATACTCCAATGTACAACAAGTTTTTATTATTTTTTCAAGTTATATTCGTTCGGCTTATTGTTAATTTTCTAAGATTTTTCTTGCCCCTTGTTTGACTAGGGAATCACGGTGGAGTGTTTTGCATTTCTGTGATACGTTTGTTTAAACTTTACTCCTTTGCCGAGTTTTTGAGCCAATCATGCACATATTTTCTTATTGTTATGGTATTTAACACTCCTTAGGTTGACTCAAAATGCTACACTATTTTCATCATCATTTTAAAAGTCTTATCAACTGTACATATTTACATCTTTTTAAAACAATTGTAAATTTTTACACTACAGTAACATTTTCAAAATTGATATTGTTTTCATGCAAGAATGGAATGTTATTATATAATCACTTGGTTGTTTACTTGATTCGAGTGCTATCTAACATATAGTAAATACTACAATATCTTTAGTAATGGCTAAAATTAGGCTGTAACTTAAAAAGATGTAAAGGGCCACAGAATACAAAACATTTGAAATTTTTCAAATTAAATAACTTTTAATAGAGAAATGATATCACAATGAAACTTTGTACACGTACTACAACTAGCAAACTGAATTTGGTCACATTCAAACATTCAATATGTCGCACAGAAAAAGAAAAATTCTAAAAAGTAAAATTTTTTACCAGCAATAAAATTGAGCATCTTAGTCTAAATGGCGATCCCTTAATGCAAATTAGAGTTAAAGTTAAGACTCGTTGACTTATTTTACGATCTTGGAATTTTAATCAATGAAAAGTTATTTTTAAACACAAAACATGCTGTAAAGGCAATTAGATAAGACTGCAGTGTGATGGCGGCCTTTAAGTGTATTTCTATTGTAAGTAAAGATGATAACTGATCGTATAAACATCAAGCAAAAATTTCTTATAACTTCATAGATACTTAACATCTTAATTTGGTTTTAATATCATCAGGTGGCTCTCTGCTCTTTCGTTTGATTTTGTTTGAAGTTATTTGATTGTAAAATTACTTCACACACGCTATAGTGAATAATGTTTTGGGTAGCCTATTTTAGAAAGACACTTTAAAGTCTATTCGGCTCGTTTGGATCGAATTTAAAGTTATGGAAAATATAAATTTCAATTTGTTAGTATTTATTTAAAGGGAATCTGGCTTTTTGCCATGAAAAGTCCATTATCTTTTTAATGGATAATCATCGAATTTATTTTGTTGCGTTCGGTAATATATTCAAATATTAATTTGCCGTATTCCGCAATTTATGTGTTGCGTTCGGTAATATATTATATATTTTTATATTATAGTTTACAATTCACAGGTCTATTGACCTCTACGAACCGGTCTTAATACAATATTATTTTTTACAAAATAAA
>JAUBWS010109843.1:0-10152 GCA_032270445.1 Darlingtonia californica
ATATAGATAATAGACATGTTAAGATCTAAAACAATACCTTCCATGGCCAATTAAGTCCATTCATTGAGCCCATCGAAAATAGAGATTAATGAATGTCAATATATAATCCACATTGCTTTGTAAAAGGCTGTTTTGCTTAAAATAGAAAAGCTCTAGTCTTAAACAGGGGCACTTTAGCTAGCTAGTTATATGTCATTGTTTGAAAATGTGTATATTAATTCGTTAAAAAAAATAAAAAATTATGCCCAAATTTATCCTTGAAAATAATTCTGATGAACAAGTTTTCATATTGTTATTTTTTTGTATGCAGTAGTTAATTCGGATCCATTTCATGTTGTTCAACATTAAAAGGTTAAGAGGTTGTTTACATAAGAATTTCATCATGGGGGCAAAATGGCACTTCCAGGGGCGGATACAGATTCTTCAAAACACCATGTACAAATCCCGAACTTTTCCGATTTTCTGATTAAATTTCCTCGATTCTTCCCGAAATGTCTATAAAATTTTCCCGATTTTGGTAATTTTAGACTACTTAACTGTGTGAAATCACAACTTTCACATAGTCTCTATCCGCCCCTGACTTCCCATTACTAACACTGTAAAATACCTTATGTTTAAAACCTCTTGACAAAAGGATTTTCTCTTGAGACCGAAATCAGTTGAGTTCATTGCATGTGGATTCATGTTATGGCTGCGTTAAAAAGCTAAGTTTGCCCTGAAATAAAATCCCATGTAAAACGTCCACTAACGATATGATTTTTACTTCTTTTGCAGCTGATAGATGGAGGAACTGTGTCTTCACCATCAACACCTCAACATCGGATTCTGCAAATTATTGAATCTAGTGGCAGAAAGTCTTCTTTGTTTGGTAGATCTTCAAGTATTGAACCAAACACTTTCTCCCCCATACGTGATGACGTCAGCAATCTACTGCGAATGAGACAAAATGCTTCACTGGGCAATTCAGATCCTTCATTGTCAACACTTGCTGTAAGTTTTTTATCAAGAATTTTCTTGTGGGGAATTTTTAAAAGCTATAGGCTTTTTTGATAAATGATGATCGATATTTTCTTCGAAAATAAGCACTTTTTGAACAGAACTTACTCTGAAGCCCCTCCACCTTTCGGAACATGGTGCTGCTACTGAAAGATTGACTTATGTAGTATGAAAAAACAAGGTGTTTCCCAATCATACTATAGCTCAGATAAGTTATTTTTCTTCTGGAAGACCTTCAAAAAAAGTATAACAAATTCTAAGTTACAACAATTAGTTAATTGTTGCATTTGTATCAGATCCAACTTTTAATTGGAAATATCAAATATCTAACGTCCTCACTAGGCTCATCAAGCCTGCTTAGCTTGCTCTAGAGTGGAAAGTCTCTGTTTGGTAGATGGTTATCACTAAAAAAATTTGCTTGGATACAGACAAAGTAACTGACTATTATAAATCCCTCTTAAGTGACGTTTGATAGTTGAGAAAATTAAAATCATTTCTCTTAAAGTGACTGTTGCCATAATCTCTCCCAGTAGGCAAATTAGCCCAGCGGGCAAAATCGTGAAAAACCCACGTGAAGGAGTGTTTTCTTTTAAACGGCACGCAGTCTCCACATTGGGTTTTTACTTATTTTGCCCACTGAGTTTCTTTTACAATAATGTTGTCAAGTAGATATCAAGCTTTTAGTATCAAAATTTACTTAATCATGAATACGTTCGTGATACTTGATAGTGCAGAGAATTGCCAACTAAAAAGGGTTTTTCAATGTTATGTATTAAAAAGTTTAAAAGATCAAGTGATCAAGATAAAGTTTGTTTTGAAATTGATGGAAACCAACAGTTTTGAAATTGAGATTGAAAAGAAACAGCAATTCTATAGCTCATTTCAATGTAGAGGAAGGTCACAGCTCACGGCTGTGAACATGGCGTCAGGGAACAAAATTTAGAAGTTAAAAAATTCACGTTATTTGAATTTCGTTTGGTTTTTTTGTTTGAAAGGAAAGTTCCATTCGTTTATTTTGAATAATTTTAGAAATCTCTACAAAAATCTACAAATTTGGAGCAAACGTGAATAACAAAATGTCCTTTTTGAGTTTTAGCTTACTGTTTTGGCTGTTTTATTTGAAAACTAAGGAATGTTTTTGCACATAACATTGTGTACTGTATTTTTTTGTTTGATGAAAACAAACGTTTGAACAAGGATTTGGTGAAAAAAACGACAGCGTTTAAAACGTCCGAAGACGGTTCCCCGTATATTACCGTATAAGGACTTATTTCTCCCATATATGGAAGAAGTTAATCCATATACGGTAATATACGTTACCGTTTTCGGTAGAATTTCATGCTGTGAATCTTTTCTTGAAAATTAAAATTAATTATCATGTATAAAGCACCCTATTGCAGACATAACACAAACAAAAAAAATTTCTCTGTAGGGGTAGCTATTTCTTCCTCCCTCTCAGCTGCTACTCATTTACACAAGTTTCAAAACAATAAAGGAAGAATTTCAATAGGAAGTGAAAGAAACAGTGCTCGGTTTTTTAGCTAGGTCAGGAATGTTTCAAATAAAACGAGGCGAAATGATTTTTTAGGCTTATGTTTTGTCAAATATGTTTATCTTTTCATTATATACATTCGAAAAACTGGACTTGAAAATATTTCTTGCATATAACCAATTCGAAGTTGAATAGTTTGAAAATTTGCCCACTGTTTTCCGACGACTTGAAAAATTAAATTTCAAAACAGCTTGATTTTCCTTTTCTAATTAATTTTTAGAAATTGTTTTGTTGTTGATTTTGATTAATTAAAAAAGCTCATAGCTTCTATGATAATCTTTCTAAGTGTTCTTGTGGCGAACATGTCGGTTATATGATTTGCCTATATGCCCATGATTTTTTTCATAGAGCCGTTTCTCATTCTTAGCTGCTTTCGATCAACTGACAGAGAATTTGATCTCTCTGCAACATAGATAAGACTTTATCTCGCATGCCTATGCGGGCATGATCCCACCTTGTGAAAGGAAACAGCTTCACTAAAAACTGACCGAGAGGATTAAACACATGATCCTTTTCCGCCGATAGCAAGGTTTTGAAAAAAAAGTAATTATTTTGGCTGCTTTTTAATCCATTTTAAGCCAACCTAGATGCTATTTAGAGCCTAAAAACTTTCCAAGGATGCTCCGCAGAGCCAATTCCAACTCGAAGTTGTATGTTATCAGAAAAAAAAGGTTGTAGAACAGTGATTAGTTATTTCACAATCAAAGACACGTGAATCCCAATCTCAATGCTTTTCCACCTGGCCACGGACTCCAAAATCATTAATTCGTACCCGGTTAGGTGTTGTTACGAGCAGTTGCTAAACATTCGTGGGCATCAACCTAGTTTTGGAGATTTTAATAAAAGCAGACACATGAGAAACGTTTAAGAGTTCTGTTTAATCAACTGACCAATTACTCGATACTACACAGAGCAATTATTGACTCTCTAATCACACCTAAGTGTTTAATATTGATATTGAATTATTTGTTCTGTCGTCTTGTTTATTACATTGATTTGTTGTATATATTGACCAACATCATCGCTATGATGAAAGAAATAAAATGCCTATACCGAACAATACCGACTCAATAGTGGTGGATAGGAGCTTTCTATGATTCAATGTCGGTACACATGATAAAAGAACTGACAGGTCTCCACATTTTAGTTTTGATTTTTATGATTTTCAATATGCAGCTTACAACAAACTTTTTTCAAGTTTTTATAACAATCAGCAAATTTCCTTCAGATTGTATAGATCAAGGATGCAAAAGAGAAAAAGAAAGTTTCTCTTTTACATCCTTGTATAGATTAAGGTCTTATCATTACAATCTGCTCCCTTAGATAACATTTCAACAGCAAACTTGACAGTTTATTCTTACTAACAAGGTCATCTCTCAATTTTAAGAATCTTGGGTGAAAAAGCGACTTGTGCAAAACTTATAGCTGAAACGCGTCCGTCCCGAGCGTCGTGAAAATTTATAGATGAGTTTGTACTCTTTTGTTTTTTTCTCCCTCATTTTATGATATACCTTATCGGACAAAAAAATGTCGGACAAAACTGACGAAATTTCGGGGGCGACGAAAATTTTGTCCGACACGCAACCAAAATTTTTTTATTACTTTACGACATTGTAGACACTGTGATTCGTGTGATTTTTATTCAAAATCAAGTTTCGTAACTTTTGTCCGATGAAAAATTTTGTCCGGCGAAAATTTTGTCCGACTTTTTTTGTCCGATAAGGTATTAGCTTTTGATGTAGCACTAACACCATATGAATGAAATGTTAAAATGTATCAGAACCAATCAGTACCGTGGAAATTTTTTAGCAGAACAGGGTCCATATTTTACGGTGTTTTCTGGGAAACCAACGTAACTCTGGGTTGAGTCACCCCCTCCCCGGGACTGAGATATGTATTCAACTTTTGCCGACGATGAATAGATATTATTAAAAAATTAAAACATGGATGAAAAGTTCAATTGGAAAGGGTATACTTGTTTGCTGAAAACTTTTTTTAATCTTTTACATTTTTTCTTTCGTTATATAATGCATTTGGTAACTTTTATCACTGATTATACATGAAAGAAACCTGATAACTGTTTCCCATTGATACAAACGTTAGACACATAAATTCCCTGAAATTAACTTTTTTCTTGGTATTATATAAACAAAAGATGATGTAACTCGCGGTATAATAATCCTTAATCTACATGTGCATATTTTTTTTAACTTTTTTTTTTTGTCGTTTTTTTAATTGTTATCAAAGACTGACTGAATAACACATATTAAACAAAAACTGTTCCGTGCAATCCGACACGCCATAAACTAATAAATAAAGGTTTAATTCTATCAAAAATGATTAAATTTCTGGTATATACTAAGACATTTATGAACATATAACGAAAAACCGGGCTGGTTAAAGTGGTGCCTCGCCACTCACAAACACAGATACGTCGACCGTTTTACGGGAAGACTTATTGGTTTTAGGCTTTTTTTTTTTTTTAAAGATTATCCGTTTTAGACTGGATTCGCTCCGTACGGGAAAAAACGGAAAATCGGAAAATTTTTTGCACCGACCGGGATTCAAACCCTGTCCCGTTAAACGACTGTCCACTTCACGGTACAACTCTTGCCCGACTTCGCTGCCGTTATCGGCTGCATTTTTTTTTTTTTGAAATCATTGAATTAGAAAATCTTTTTTAAACTTACGTTGAAAAACGTAGTCTAACGCGGACTGAACTCCTTTTTTTTATAAGAACTAAATAATTTTTCCCAGGTCTAAAGTTCTTAAGTCTTTGCGTACACGTTTTTTTGTGTATAAGAAGAAACCATATAAGATCGTAAGGCTACAAATAGCAAAAAGTTTAGAACCTGTTAAGTACATTTGAAGGCTTCAAAATGCTATTTCTTAAGAAGATTTTCTAATTCAATGATTTCAACCTGTTTTTGCTATAACTAACTAACAATTTAAGAACATTTTTTTAGCGGAAAATCCGAAAATTTGAGCACTTTCGAAGGCTTACTCGAAGTTGATGTTCTTATGAAAAATCGTGTAGTTTGAGTCTCAGCTTTAATTTCTTATTCATGTTTTTTTATATCCTAAATTCTCTACAACATGAAAACAAACATTTTTGCGAAAATTATAGTATTTTTCTACCATATATTGCGTTTCTACACTACCCTTGTCAAGAGGGTACCTCTACAAAGGACTTTGTTTAATAGTGATGTCTCATTGGTATACCAATGACAAAGTTTTCAATATTACTCTCTAAAATAAACTTTTGCAAATTGTATTTTGTATAGAAGTTAGAGAATTAGCTGCCTACTACAGTGATATAAAATTCACAAGAAATTGTTTTGTTTTCAAGTGATGTACGCAGTATCTTTGATACACACTGTATCACAAGCTACATAATTAGCTGCAAATAACCCAATCCTATTGATTGCATTCGACATGTTTTTAACTTTTGAGCCTATAAAGGCTTACATCGTTATTATATTAAAGTGTAAAATGGTATATGGTAACGCAATTTCTTATTTTGTTTTTTTAGAATGAAGTCTCTATCCGAAAGTTTAGGTAAGTCATCTTTTATTGTTCAATTTTTGAAGCAAGGGTATGTTTTCGAATAAATAACATGCAATACACCTTACCCGAGATTATTTTACTATATCCGCCTTATTTTGACGTCTGGAGGTGATTTGTTTTGATTACCTCGTTTTCATGCAAACGCCTTTGTTTTGATTACGAATGGAACAGGCAGCTGATATCCTCTCTGATCCTGTATGTCAGGTGTATTTGATTACAATTCCCATTCTACTTCATAAACCTTTTTATAATCTTTCAAAAGCTTTAACTTTATGTCGATTTTGTTGGTTGATTCTGTTTGGTTGATTGTGTTTGGTTGATTCTATTTGGTTGATTCTGTTTGGCAGCAGGCGACCTTGTTAGTTGGTATATAAAATTCCCTATAGTGTTTTATTAACCTTGTAAGTAAAATCTTTCAAAACGTCTGGAGCTTTATAAGTTGATTGGTTTTCTGTATTAAGCCAGGGATTTTCCAAGCGGATGTTTACGTATTTCAGTAATTCTCACCATAACGTGGAGTTAACCCTTTGCTTTTTTGATGGCCTGTTTTGTTTCTGTTATGTCTGGGTTATAGATATCACAAATATAGTCATAGTGTATGTTTATTCTTATTTGTATACACAACGACTCGCGCTTTTTTCATTGATTCGACGAAAAAAACACCTCAGCGAATAAAATGTTTCTTAATGTCATATGAATAATCGAGGCAGAAGACTCGTTTTTTTTAAACATACTCTGAACAATCTTTATTAAAATGTAACGATCAGACAATTCCCTACTGTTAAAATTTTCTCAAGTTAATTTGTTTTCTGTATTATTAATGTTTCTTAATGTCATATGAATAATCGAGGCAAATCTTTTCAGACGACTTGTTTTTAAACATATTTTAAACAATATAGTTCTCGAAATGTAACGACCAGGGATAGTTTGGTAGCGAATTCATTGTTCATCCAGACCATTATTAACCAGCAATGATGAAAACTTAGAAAATGCCAAAAACTGATCGACTCACAGTCGTGTTTTATGACGGGAAACGTCCAAAAAAATGGCCTTCCAAAATTTGAGGGCGGCTCGTTAACACGTTGACTGCCAAGTACGAGTATGCTCGTCGTTCCAGGGTCAAAATACCGAACCATCTTCAAACAGCCATAACTTCTGAACTAAAGACTTTTTTGGCATCTATGTAAAATTTCTATCGAATGGTGTAATCATATGTCTATTTTTGAGAAGTTTTAGCCATATAACAGTCCCTGAAACTTTCAGAAAACGAAAATTTTTAAAGGTGTCATTTTTGTGATTTTTGAAAACAGCCTGGCAGTTAACTTTATAAAAACGGATTCTCTTGCAAGACTAGAACCAACAATTAAGGTTGAGAGTGAGTAAGTGCTCTAGTGACTCACATCTCCGAAAGACCAGTGAAATTGGACTGAAGACTGGCTGTTTTTATTTTGTTTAGTGTTTTACAGGCCGATTTTTCCGATTTTATATTTTTGCGGCATCTCCTCTTGATTAGAAAACATATCTTTGATGAATATTCTCAATTTTCTTTGATCTTGATTATCTGGAGCCTGTGGGAACCTTGCACAAATACCTAATGTTCTTACAAAAACAACGACGATCAATATAATGTAAACTGAGCTCGATTTGACGTAAACTTGGCACCTCGATAGTTTGTAGATAACAAGTCGATATAAATTGCTTGATAGAATATACATCACCTTCTCGCCGCAAGTGGAAAATTTGGTTTGTTCCTTACCCTGTACACATTACATCTGTTCAACGTTACTTTAACGATCATGTGGGTTGACTGAGATCCCCTTTGCTCACGCTGATTCACAATAAGAATGTTTGTCATAAGCAATAACCAAACTTGATTCATCGAATACAGAATACATCTCTAGCATGCTGAAATTAACTTTGTTGTTTTCATCAACCACTTCAATACGTCCATTAAACGCCATCTTAACATCCAGTAGCATTGCGAATAACAGAAGATAACATATGTCAATTTCTCGTGCATGGAAGATTCGGTTTGTATGTACACCGGACGTCGTTTAAACACCATTTTAACGGTCTCCAAGTAAGAAGGATAGAACACATTACCTTTTCTTTCACAGACATAGCGTTCGTTGTTTCAGTGTTGTTTATAAATCGTTTCTTGGACGTTGTGAGAACCTCAGTTCACTGGGTTGTTTCAGTCGTGAACAGGACGCCCTTTTGCTTGCTCCGATTTTCTATCAAAATATTATTAAAAACAGTAAGCTGTAAACGATTTTAGAGATAAACATTCAACGTAATTCTCTCATAAACTGAGTGAATGGACCGTAAAAATGAAAGAAAATTTGTGTTTTTTTGTAATGAAAGTTTCGAGTAGTAGTAATTTTTGAGTCTCTTTTGGCTCCTTGGTAGCATTGATGGCTTGACACCTGGTTTAGCGCAATACCTTATCGGGGATAAGTCCGTTGGGAAAATTTTCGCAGCAATAGTCTTAATGGTCAATGCTGGTTCAAATAAACTTTGTACTCAACGCTGGTATGATTCCCGCATTTTTCGTTTGTAAGGCCGTACCAGTCTCATGTGTCTTCCGTCTATTTCTTTTGATTTTTAACAACCCCTCCGTCGCTTTGAAGTCATTTAAATGACATATTTCGTAACCACTGTAACCCATCCTTAATCCCCTCCACCCATAACCCCCTCCATTCATAATATTATCCATGCAGTAGGATTTTCGAAGGACAAAAAAAGTCTTTGTATGCCTAACGTACAGCCTTTGTTATCTTGAGTTGAGAATTAAGTCCAGATTTCACAGTACCCGTGATATGTTCAAAACTAGATAAAATAGACTAAATTTTTTATTTATTTATTATGAATAATATATACTCTTCACCCATTCTTAAATTGAACCCCTTCCCGGGGGTACGAGCTAAGTTAAACTTTCAATTTTACTTACTTCCCCGCTTTTGGTCTTACTGAGAATTATCTTGGAACAAGCTTACTGTTCAAAAGCCCCCTCTTTTCTTCCGGGAAAAGGTAAACACAATTGTAGCACATCCGTATAGCAAAAAGTTTGGTCGTGTAAACAGTAATGAATAAGTTTAATTGATGAGTTTGAGCAAAACGTGGGCGGCTTTTTGTAAAGATAAACTTTGTTTTCAATAAATTTAATATAAAGGTGTGGTTTTGTCTTTGAAACTCTTTCGTATTGATCATGTAGGTGGATTATACTTATAAGCTGAATTTTTTTGGTTGTCAGAATACGCCGTTGTAATAACATTAATCTGACGTGATTTAAACGATGTCTCGACAATACATGTGACGTCTTTTCAACGTTGCTTCAATATTCTTGTGACGTCTGTCCACGTTGTTTCGACTTTCATGTGACGTCATTTCAATGTTCTTTTGACGTCATTTCTATGTTGTTTTAATGTTCATTTGTGCAATTGGCGGTGGGCAAATCTGGTTTCGACCTTAAAAAATGACGTGTATTTCGACGAGTAATGGTTTTTTATACCGTCGCAGCAATATTGAAACAACGCTCTTTGAATGGGTTTAAGCAAGTTTTTATCGGTTTATCGTATTAACAGAAATAACTAAGGGAAAACGAAGCTTTTTCATGAAAATTCCTGAAAACGATTGTGTGAAATTTTTTTTTTACATGGTTTCGCATATCATCATGGAAGCATTAAAAATCAGGTAGAAGAAGAATATTATTTTATTAAATTCATGCCGGTACTGGTCTTCGTTTCTTCACTCTTTCTTACTCAAACTCGCATGTAACTACACGCTTTTTATCGTAAGAGTTACTTAATTGCTGGAAATTTTAAAGAATTTTAGCCGATTTTTAGCCATACGTACTCTCGCATGTTGACCTGGTGTATATGGTATTTTCTAATTCCCCACCCACGGGTTCCAAACAGTAGAATGTTTTTCGCAGTCATATGTCCAGAGCCGTGGCCGAGTGGTTAAGGCGCTGGACGCCTAAACGGGGGTTCTGAGTTCGAATCCCTTGCGAGGTTTTCAGTAGAGAATTTCACCAA
>JAUBWS010109854.1:0-23435 GCA_032270445.1 Darlingtonia californica
TTTCCGAAAAAAAACGTTACTCAACTAGTTTATAGTTTTCATGCAATATTAAAGAATATGGAAAATATGGAAAAAACGTACTTTCACTACTTTACAGAATCATCCATTATTTAAGGAGTAGAAAATTGAAGATTCGTTAACTCCAAAAATGCAAGTGGAAGACGTTTTTCATTTTTTAGAGTCAGCTAGTAGGTCAGTTTTATCATTTTCTGAGGGTTTATTAAGCAAGAATGTGTCACAAATGTTATTCTGAAAAACTTTAGGATGAAATTAACGAATAAAACCAAATTACTTGTATTATTGTAGAATTCTATTTGCAACATAAATAAATACTGGTTTAAAATTTCAAATTTAAGAATTAAAGGAAAATCGCGAAATCCGCAAAAATTCCTCCCGTGATAATAATTCTACTGGCCTAATAGTATTTTATAAAAATATCTTACAACCCATCGGGATGATAAAAATATATACATATGTTTAATAAATATTTACAACGTTAATAACTCAAACCAACTAGATAAAAAAAGATATTTTCGTGAAAAATCACAAAGTTTATGCGTCCGCTCCAATTCTTCAAGAATTTTGAAAATTCGTCACATAGTCATCCCATTGTCTAGATGTGTTTCCTGTGTGACCACTTGACCTAAATACACATTTTGAAAAAGTTTTTACGGTCTTAACCAATGGCGTTTTCGGGGAAACGGTAATGGTCTTAGGCCTTTCACTCTTTATCGCAAAATCAACCCCACACTCCCCCCCCCCCCCAAAAAAAAAGTTTTTGCACCCGAGGCCCTCTTGAAAGGCTAACAGTGACCCTAGATCCCCTAATATTACTAAAGGCCCAGGAACACCAAAATTTGAGAACCCTTTCCGATTGTTCAAGCCACTGCTTGGAGATCAGACCGAGGCCTATACGATCCACGAAATAATGCTCCAACGTGCAATTAAGGATTTTCCAGAATAAATTCATTATTTATTTATTCATTATCTTGGTAATTTGTCAATGTGAAAATCGCTCATTGAATTTGGAGTTTGAGATGTGCTACCATTTTCTTTTTCTGATGTAAAATCATGCAAATCAAGAAACTAAAAAAAGCTACGGAAGCTAAAAAAAGCAATTTAGACTGATATTATAAATATTTTCTTTAAAGAAACTCACCTCATAGATCGTGATAGGTCTATTCTCAGTTTGTCAACTTCTCGGTTTAGCGATTTTCGATCTTGTACTAGCCGCTTTTCACGATTTAGTAAATTGAACAACTAGAAATATAAAAAGTTCTATTCCATGCAGAGTTTTTTTCCTTTTTAAAAGCAAAGAAAGTTTCTTTGATTACTTGAATTATTCAAATTAACTACTATAAATCCCTGAAATTTTTCTGCATGTAAAGGTTAGTATTTGAATTACAAAAAAGATTCCTGCTTCGTGATATTATTCTCCATTTTGCTTCTTCAAACACATTTTGACATCTTTTGACTATTTTTACCATGGACTTTGGCCATGTGGTTAACTAAGAGTCTTTGCTTAACCAAAAAACAAACGTAAATTGACCTTTTTAAAATCCTCAGAATCCTCTAAGAAATTATCTAGTAATAATAAAAAGATTTGGTCGATTTCCTGTGACCAGGTCTTTTAGGGGAGTTGAAAGTTTAGTGGTCCCACTTTCATGTTAAATTTTGTTATTAGTTTCGATATTGAAATTTCAGATTTATCCAATCGATATAGCATGAAAAGTAGATATATAAGAAAAAAGAGTTTATTCGGAAAAAGGTTACCAAAACCCTACAAACAATACCAGTTTTTCAGAGCACTAAGATTTATTCACTATGAAAGATTTCATACGCTGAAAAGTCAAATTCAAAGTTTTGCACTTTTCAACAAAAAATAGACAGACATAATGTTTTGCCCGTTAATGGCTGACATTCCAGCATGGAATGATCCAAATTTTACAAACGAACCAATTTTTCTTATCTTCAATTCATGCTCTATCGCTCTAATCAACTTTTTGGGGTCGAATGTGGTAGTTAACAACCTTCTGAGAATAAAATCGAAAACCACAAGTAAAGTTTCGGTGAAACAACCTTGGGGCGAGATTACGGAAGGCGAGGCGCTCGCTGGATTTAGCTTTTGATTTTAGACTTAGTCAAAAAATCATCGTACCCAAAGGGTTCATCAAAAATTTGAAATTCCAAACCTCAAAATATCACTTTGAAAAGGGGACAATTGACAACCTTTCAACTTTTGTAAAAGGCCTGGTAACAAGAATTTGACTAAAAACAGTTTACGAAGGCCAATCTTACAGAAGAGATCCTGAGGATTTCAAAAGGTATAATTTGTCTGTCCACCCCGCGTTAGGCAAAATGCCAAATATTGATCTTGGCTCCCCAACTAGTACACTTACTCAGCGTACTTTGAAAACACTGTCTCAAATAAATCAAGACGCCTTATAACGTAAAGATGTCTGTTTGAATGTTAAGAATGTATTTTAAACATGTCTAAAACATCGATTGTTTAATGGGGGCAATCATTACTCCTTCAACACGTTTTCCTTGAGTTGAGTTTCCCGACCGCTGAAACTATTGTAATTTTCCCCTGACATTCCTGGACAATGATACAACATTTTCAAAGGAAAACTTGGAATTGGCCATTCTATTTACTTTGCTTATTTTATTTTTCCTTTCAAGTGGAAAATAGAACAGCTTAATAAAAATGTTTGGAAACAAAACATTTTCTTTCCCTTGCTTACTTCGGCGGTTTCACTCCTCTTGGGAAAAGTCTTCAACGTGAACAGATAGATTTTCAGAAGGTGGGAATTAAAAAATTTTAACTAACTTATGAAGTAGTTGAAAATTTCTATCCATATTTGTTGCTCTATGAGCTCCGCGACCCGTGCACCAGGTAGCAGTCCCCGGTCAAGAAATTATTACAAAGATTCAAAAAGTTTTGAAAATAACTGGCACAGAAGTAGCCAAGCACATTTTGGAGATTTCATTAAAAGTTACAAACACAAATCAGTCTTTAAAGACGTACTTAACCATTTTGAGAACTTTGCTCATGTGTATGTAGAAATTTTAGATGACATGTCTGCATTTTAGCCTATGAAATTTTACCTGTGTGTTGGCAGTCTCAGCTCGTTCCTCTGATTCATGATAGAGTTGTTGCATCTTTTCAAGAGAAACGTGATTTGTCACGTGCTCTTGTTCCATCTAAAAAGGAAAAGTATCGAAATTGTGAAAGTTTTATTATGGACGCAAAACCACTAATAATTTTGTTGCGAAATATAGTTTAAAAAGTTTTTGTCCGATTTTATTTCCCGATTTCTCGAAGTATTTGATGACCTGTGGCCGTGAGAAATGACAGGTTTCAGTGGATATATTCCCTACTGATATGAAAATTTTAAAACAGCTCGATTTTCGAATGTAGTTGTAAGTTGCTAAAGGAAAAACCTAATTTCAGCTTCAAAGTCGCTTTAAAAAAAGTGCTAGAACAATTTGAGTTTTCAGGTTCTTTGGCCTGAAGTAAAACGTTTTTAAATAAAAAAACCAAATACGTATTTACTTATACAAAGTTCTTAATAGTGCAACTTCATTTGAGACTAAATTGCTCATTTATTTTTTTGGTCAAATCGGGGGCTGCACAATTGCTTATAAAAGACGAAACTTTATGAGCGCAACAAGACATTTATCGTCTTAAACTTTGGCATGACCAAATTCTTGCATCTTAGGCTTTGCTTTATGACTTAATTAACGATAAAAGATGAAAGGCAATGCGCTCAAGTGGATTGGGAAGTGAATAATGACCAAATGGATAAACAAACGTAAATCTTGGAAATATTATGTTCTATCAATTTATGCAATATGATCTCCTGTATTCTTAACAGGAAACGATAAACCGCAGAAACGACAGTGGCATGGAAAAGGCGACACTCAATTCAATGTATAACAAGGAGCTATTATGGCTGAAATACAGTTAAATTTCATATATTTGTTTTCCAAACGATGGCTTGCTATGATTTTTATAAGAAACAGCAAAATTCAAGTTCAGGCTAGCTGTTCTTTTTTCTCAGATGAATTTGCTCTAATCTATTCTTACAAAAATACCCCATATCATTCAAAGAAATTTCAAGCATAGCATGGAAAAGGCAACACTCAATTCAATAAAGAATAACCAAGGAATGATTACAGTATGGCTAACACCACTAGCTTGTGGAAACATCCCCTCCCCCCGCCCTAGTTTTATATCAAGATAATTTCTTTAGGTTGATGGCCTGCCAAACCTTTTAAAAATAACTATCAAATTGCCAGCCGAGGTTGGCTGTACTTCTTTTCAGCTTGATTTGTTCTTACGAAAACACCCTATATTCAATGTTTTTTTCCGGGCAGAAACTATCAAAATAAGTAGTTACAAGTAGTACAACAAAATATTGTATTTCACCTCTTCGATTTTGAAACAAAGAAAGTATCATAAATAATCTCTCATAATAAATTTGGTAAGATTTCGTAGTTTTAGAATTGTTTCTTGCAAAAAAGGCGTATACAAAAAAACAACTTATATGTAAGAAAACTTATGCACAGTTAATTGTCCAATACTTGGACCCTGGATAAGACAATAATACGACTATAATAACATTCACTACTAGTGGGATAGCTAGTTTGGATCAACTACAAAGCACTTCAGATAATCATTTAATAAGCGGGAATCTTCTATTCACTCATTGTTTATTCGTATTTGGTCCCTTCAGTGTCCCACTTATTGAAAAATCTTTCAAAGTCCGGAAGAGATATTTCCGAAAAGAGACGTTTATTTTCAATTATTTATCATATGAGTATTATAATTATCATATCAGTGTCTCTTATCAATGACTCCTGCTTGAAACCTAAAGTACTTTCTGAAGCAGAATGCAAGCTGTTAATTTTCTACAGTTCAACAGTTTTAGTTCTTTTTTAGGCTCTCTTAACCATTATTTCAAATCTCAGACGGAGTTTCTAGAACGCGCACCAAATAACCGAAAAAAATCTCCAAAAGATCTAGAAAAACTATTAAATGGTCGTTACCCGTGAGGGAAATAGCAAAACGCCAGACTGGCTCATCCGTTTTTTCAAAGTGGTTCATTGCCTATCTATCCCTCTTATAATTATTTCGACAGTCTAGAGGACGTGCAATTCCAAGACTTGTTAATTAATCTAGGTTTCAAATATAAATCCGGATTTTCACCAATAAAGAATTTAGCGTGGTTAGCAGGAAACAATATTTCCCAACCTACACAAGCTACGTGTGTGATAGCAGACTAGTCTGGACCTAAAGTCGTCCTCATGTTCAGCAAGCGTGGGATCATGTGATTAATAACATTGGATTATGATGCCATAAGTTTTGTCTCATTTATTTAGGGCTAGAACTTATATTCACCCAGATATAGTTGTTTTACTCTGTCTGAACTGTTATGAATGAGGGTTAATTGGCTTGCTGTGAACTATAAGTAGGAATTTACAAAAAAAATCATTTTTAGGGTGACTTAAATTTCTATGCAAAGTCATGATTCGCAACTACCCAAAGCGGACTCATAACGGCTTCCGACCAATATGAAACTGGCGGTGAAACGAGTCTCTCATTTAAGGGCATTCTATACTTTGTACCGTAACCTCTCGGTCACAGACCGAAAATTTCTTAAACTTACTTGTAGGAATTAACAACATATCTAATCACTGACCTGATCAAATTTTTGGCGAATTTCATTATACGCATTTTTCAAGTCATCATTCCGTCGCTTCAATTGATTTTTCTCTTGTCTAAAAAGCAATCAAAAAATGTTGACTATGAACATAAAAGCAATGAAATGCAGCCCCCAAAATTCGAGGAAGCAGTACTTTTCATATTATCTTGAACTAAAGTATACAATTCTCGTATGCGAAAATCCCAAGTTACCTAAGAATCACGCTCACACTTAAGAAAGAAACATAGCTGAGAGCGCGGCTTCTTTATTACTTGAATTGATTAAAAATTATAAAATTGTACTTTTGATGAGAATTAGATTGGCGATAGAGTGGATAGTATATGCGTACAAGAGGAACTGAAAAAGTAATACTTACTTGAGTTGAGAAATGAAATTATCTTGGCGTTGTACCATTAATCTAGATTCTTCCCGTTGCCTTTTAAAGAGAAAGAAAATTATGTGTCAAAATCAGGATCTTTTAATCTAGTTTGTTGAGCCTGTTTCCACCCGCTGATAATCAAAGTGGGATGATACTAGCTAGTGCAATCTTAGCCATAAATTTTTTTTTTCAGGATAGAAAAAACATAAGCGCAAATCACTTGCTGACTGGGTCTACGATAAATGGAGAAAAAAACATTGTATTGTCATAGAAAAGAAGTTGAGAGAGTAGTCCATAATGACCATCAGACATCTTTTTCATGTAAAAAACTACATTTCGCTTATGATTTTTTAAATATTTCGGAGGGTTTCTTGACTACCTACCGAAATATCGTTAAAATTGATAACTTTCTACAATAAAAAGGTCTCGTTACTTTTACTTTTTTGCTAATCACTGTATTTTTTTGTTTATATCACGTAATCACATATTTCACATTTCGGGAATAATGTTCATGACCTTCAGAGGGGAGAAGCGGTGTGGCCTAAGAAGGACTTGGCAAGACACAATATTTTTGAGAGATTTTATGAACAAAATACTTATTAAATTTGGCTTTACTCCAATAAACAAATTTCAATATCTAAGGAGAACATCAGAAAGATTAATTGAAAAACGCGTCAAAATTTCAGGTGTGTGACATATAGAGATTTTTTCGAGTTTAAATTGAAAAGAATGACCGAAAAAAGCTGTGGTGAAATGTGAAGCTGCTGCGTGGTATGCGATAAGATGAAAATTGAACACATGAGAACAGATTTCGACACTTCAATAATTCAATAAGCATTAGTTCGACCCCTCTCACTCCCCCACTTATTCTCTCACTCTCACATACTTCATGAAATAAAAGATTGTTTAAAAACATGGCAAAACTCCAGTAAGCAATGTTTAGCATTTACACTGATCACTTAGCGGAGATTTTTGATATTGTATACGTTGTTCAAGCACGATTAGCAAATTTTTTTCCAATCTTACAATGAGAAGTATTACTGAAGTTCCACTTAACAAGTTGGACAGTGTTTGTCTATCCGAGAAATGGAAAATTACGCAATAAAAAGTTCTTGTTGTTGAACAAGGTAGAGTGTTACATACAAAATACCATATCGAACAAAACACTTAGAAATTTTTCAGCCATTAACCCTATAAGAGCCAATGACCGCTAAAGTCATGGGTAGTTGGTTTTCAAAACTGTTACGGTCCTGTACCCCTGGGTAGAGACCTAGGAGCTCCGCGACGGGAACGGTCCAAACATTTCGGCACTTAAAGGGCTTTTTGGTCATTAAAAAATTCAAAATCAGCCAATAGCGAAAGTTTTTTCAAAGAAAATCTTCCAAATTCCATTTCGCGAAAGTCTTTCAGTATTTTCCATCATTTTTTGGGATTATGATTCGCGAAAGAACCTAAACATTACGCAAATCGTAATGTCTTCATGCAATAAAAACACACGGACACTGTTTTCTTCACATCAAGAAAATCAGATATACAATAAGGCACATAATCAAACTTTTAAAATTTCTACTCTCTTACCAGATTTTATTTCATAAGAAAAGAATGATGTTTGCAAATATTCTCGAATTGACTAGCAACATTAGCTAAAATCAATCCGTCAAGAAATTTGAGAAAATGGAAAGCTTGGATTATTTATCAAGAAAATGACTGCTTTGTGAAGCCTCGCTCAATTCTTTCCTCGCTGGCATAAAGAGCAAAAAACCTTAGAAAATGCAACAGTTTCATTTGATCGATTGTACCACTATGACAAAGAAAACCTATGCTTATTGGAGAGGCTAGAGAAGGGTTGTTTGAAATTGTCCTAGTGTTGCAGATCATATTTCGTGGAACTATTTCAAAGTAGTATGAGCACTTTATCGGGAAAAAAAATTAATGAAAATATGGAAACTGACTAAAAGTTTAAAGTATGACAGAGAAAGTGTCAGTAAAAATTGAGAAAATACATAAATTTTTCTGAGCTAACTTGAAGTCCACTATTTGTTGCTCATTTTCACGCATTCACGTAAAATTAATTTGCTCGCAAAAATTAGTAACGAAATTACGTGGGTAGAGGCTATGCTCAAATATATCATTTTTTTTGCAAAATAAAAATTCCTTTATGGATTAATTTTAATTCTTATTTTTCTGCCTTGGGGTAGCAAAAATAAAAACTTTTCAACTTTAAAAAATCAATACTCTTCTATTTGAGAGAAGTGGATTTATACAAAAAATAATACGCCCCAAAAAGTACATATTGCCATTGCACGAAAATTAATAAGCACGGAAATTTGTACGAATACGATCGTTAGAGTCAAGGTTGAGTATAGAGCAGGCTTATAAACAAAATAATTCATTCATACCTCAAATTGAGGTATCAATTTCAACGAAGGAAAAAATATCCCGTCATGCATATCAACAACAGGTCACTTAACAACCGTTATGACGTCTTCAAAAATTTCACCTACTACAGAAAGTAGACCGAATTTTTCTTTTCCATCGTCGCGCATTTTGAAATATAATACAAGCCGATCATCTGTTTGAATAAACTTAAAACTTAAAATTGTCCAACAAAATTCGTCCAGAACAAAATAAAAAAATTGTCATTAGAAAAAAAATTTAAGCTTAATGTAACATTTCATTGTAGTTTAAAAGTTCAAATTGTTTGCTTTCAGGTGAAATCATTCCATTTTCAAGAGATTGAATTTTCTTCGTTTATTTCAAAAATATTTCCTGGAAGAATTGTTCGATTGTTCATCGCACCGCATCTTAAATTTCAACCAGTCATGCAGAAGTAATCACATAATGTAAAAAGAACCTTATCTTAAAACAGCCTTTATCTAGGCTGTGCAGCTACTACCACACTGAGAAATTATCACGTGACAGCTATTTTTCGTTTAATTCTAGAGGGAAATGGACTTAGGAACATAGAAATAACAAGTTCTCTAACAGTATGCTGTAGCTGATTGGGAGAGGTCCATCTACGCATGTGCATTGGTATCAAGCATTGAATGACGCATATGCTTGTTAAAGTGTCTTTGATGTTGATGAGAGGAATCGAAAAAGATGCACTCGCGCATGCGTTATGATAATCGTCAGTCATCACTTGATTCTATATTTCAAAATGGAAGAGATTTTTGATGTGCAATGTCAATGACTCTTTTAGCTGCTCTCACAAATCCCACGTTCAAAAATAGATTAGAAAGAGCTGTCAAAAAATAGCAATTTGTATTATATAAATAAGATAAACATGGAATTAACTTCTGGTACTTACTGAGAAAGTACTCCTTCCGTGATTATTTATAAATGATAATAAAAAACTAAGAAATGAACCATGAAAGGTGGGCACATACTTGATGAATCAAGATTCATAAAATGAAAGCGATTTTTACTAATCCCGTCCCACACATTGCTTTGGCTTTTCACCTTCGTGACATGTTTATCTGTCCATACTTTGCACGTCCCTAACGCATGGATCAAGAAGCTTCCAGGTGCTCCCAGAGGTCTCAGTCCGATGGAAATTAAATAAAATTTCAAAAATTCATGGAATATATTATGGTTTAACAATCACAATTAAATAATTTAAAATTTTTTTTATCAGGTTCGAGTTGCATTCACTTTGCCTCATTAATGACAGTAGGGAAAAGACAATTAATTGTGTTTGACTGATCGAGTTGACCTACTTTGAATGTGTTTTTTGCTGATCAGAAAGCATATCTCGTAAATCATTCAGCGTCTCTTTGTTTGTTTCTTCTGCTGCTCGAAGTCGATTCTCAAATTCTTTTTCTTTCAATTCGAGTTTCTGTTGAAGAGCTGAAACCTACAAAAATTACCGCATGAAAACTTTGTAAACTAAGAACTAAAAAAGGTCCGTGTGAATCTTTGAGTAGTAATGAGTGTACATTCATTTAAATCAAATAATTGATGCTGATATCCCCTCCTCTATATCCGAATAACAAAACAATCCTACTACTCTGTGACCAAAATGTTAAATGCCAAAGTTAAAAAAAGTTTTTGGATGTTTTAAAACATTTTAGAAAATATTTTTGCCTTCCTTGCTTCTTTTCCTGTTTTAGAATTTTAGCCATCTTCTCTATACAGATTCATTGACAAGGATGGAAGGGGCCACGTTTATTGACCGATATTATAAATATTTGCAATTTTGAAGGGTGATACAGGACAAAACGTACACACTTTATGAGCATTGCAATTTAGTTGCTTGTATCAGCAGGGATGTAGACTATATTAAAAAAAAATATCGATATAAAACTTGCTTGAGAAAACCTGAATGAAACTGAGAAGAGAATGTGACTTTTATAGAGTAAGGAATTTAATGTGTGAGACTGAGTGAGATCTGACATAACATGATTTACGTGATGACTGTTGAAATAGATAGATTGAAATAAAGCAGAGAAAATGCCACACACGTGGCTATGTTAAATGATAAATATTCGATGCCACCACTCCCTAAACGTATGATCCCAGCCGACACACATGACCTCATTTTAACGTCGTCTCAACGTTGTTTTGACGTTACTGGTCACGCGCAAGTTGAAATAACGTCTCGTGGGATTATGCTGGACTACCTGTGATGCACATGACAAATCAAGGTTTGCATTGTCTTCACATTTACTCATCAAATCTTTCCGCAATTTATTGACCTCATCTAGAAAGAAAAGAAAAAAGTAAGCAGATTTGAATAAAGCAAAGTTAAACCTTGATATTTTCACTTTTTTTACTGGGAAATTCGACTCTACCATTTTTTTCTTTCCATTCATCGAATGATAACGTCATTGGGACCAACAGTAGACGGTATTCGCTGAATGACGTTGGTAGTTTTGAAGAGTACAATTAGAAATAAAATTCTGTTTTGGTTTTAATTTTTCCTAATTTTCCTCTATCTGGAGTAGATGAAAAATTATTCCACTGCTTTAAACATAACGTTCATATAGTGATACTTTATGGACCTCAACACATGGGAAGCAAAAATAACGAAAGAATAACACACTTATTCAGGATTTCAAGATTTCAATTGTTGAACAACTTTCAAGGAAAATTCTTATGCATGAAGATTTTATGATCTTTTTCTTTAAAGTCGCAATTAACACTTTTCACTTATTCACAAATAATTTTTTTTTCATTAACTATGTCGAATTTGAGAGGGTATCATTCACGTAAAATTAAATTTCCTTGATGGCTAAGAGAAGAAGTAAAATATCTATTCACAATATCTCCATTAAAATATCTGTTCACTATGTATTCAGTAAATGTTTAGTTCGTTTGTGGAAATAGATAGTTCGATATCATTTTCAGCAACCGGTAAAGGAAAACTTTAGGGACTTATTTCTACTTTCCCTATCGAAACAAACTTTGCCAGGCCAACTTTCGTCACCTCTTAAAAACTTCGTCCATTGGGGCGGACAAATATTAAGCCGATAAAGTATTTGCCAAAATTTGCTAAAATTCTGACATCATCTTTTTTCATGTTTTGAATATTTGCATTAGACCATTATTAATAAATTGATCGAGGATTTGTTTGAAGTGCTTTACGTCATTTAGATTTTCTTTCTTCGATACTATACCTCATTAAATTCGTTGATCTTTTACAGGACAAAAACCAGGATAACAAATAGGAGTACACAGATTGAATGAATGAATGAATGAGTGGATGAGTTGATTATTTATCCAGGATACCCTCTTCAGTCCTTCATGAACTGTTATCAATGAGGGTCCTGCCTTCCTTGAAACACCTCAGGAGCCCTTGCAGAATCAACAGTGATTGGAGAATTTCACTACCAAAAGAGTTGAACACTGGATTCCGGTTTATGTTTTCAGCGCCTTAACCACACGGCCACGTGAATATGTACCCAAAATACAATACCCGATAAAACCGTTTAACAAACCGACTATCAGATGGACTAACCTAGTAATGTCAGCCTTGATTCCGAAACTTGTTCCATGTCAATTTTTAATGTTTTGATTTGTTTTTTATATTCACCAATTTGTGTCATGTAAACATTCACTTGGTTCTCGTATCTAAGAATAAGGGAAACAACACACCCTTTATAAAAGCTGTATTTTTTGGAGGCCAGCCCAGTGATCTCAAGGCCTACTCGTTTACTCTGTATGAATACAACTTATCAGACAAAACAATAAATCTTTTAAAATTTGATTTGTATGAAAATTAAGTGAACCATAGCACCAACAAAAGTTTTTGGCAACACAAATTTTTGGCGAATTAAATAATTTTTCGGACAAACTTTTTTTCACTTCAAGAAAATTTCGTCACATTTGTTGGATATTGTTTTGTCCGATTTTTGTCCTAGATATATATCTAGT
Source organism: Darlingtonia californica (assembly GCA_032270445.1). NCBI lineage: Eukaryota > Viridiplantae > Streptophyta > Magnoliopsida > Ericales > Sarraceniaceae > Darlingtonia > Darlingtonia californica. The sequence goes on from JAUBWS010109854.1 coordinate 12,463, forward strand.
ATACATAAAATTATATTTAAAAAAAAATAGCGTACAGTATTTAATGAGGCATGTTGAATTTGCACGACTGATGAAGTTTTTCAGTTTGTTTTTTGTAGGACTAATCGTATCATACATTTCAATCATAATATCTACTCAATACTAGTAATGAAAAACAAACTGTCGATTCAACATTTTACACCTCTTACGCAATGAAAATAGAAACAGAAAATGTATATACTACATGAAACTTAACTCATAAGAGAGGTTGAGTTAGATTTATTTTCCAGCTAAGGCCACACAAAAAATTGTATGAAAAGTGTAAAAAAAACAACGCACTTAGATTGATTACGTCTCAAAGTAGCTTCAAGTTGTTCCACTTTCAAGAGGCTTTCGTCACGACTCAACTCAATTTTGGCAATGCGTCGCTGCAATTCGTCGAAGGTTTTTCCACTCTTGGCTACTTCCTCTGGCCCTTCTAAGTACATCTGTAAAATGTACAATAAATATATATTTAACAAATACATGAAAAATGAACCGAATAACAAGGAAAATGACAATTACAAGCGGAGTATGGAGAGGAAAATGACTCTATTTACATGTCGTCTGGAAATTACAATGAGGCAGTCTTCTGTGGCTAATTACTCAACTTCCTAGCCGTTTAAAATAGAAAAACCCTTCTATCAGGCAAAAAATGGCAAAAATGTTTACGTGCTGAGTCATAAAAATAAAAACAGATGTAAAAATAACTGGGATTAACTACGAGGTGCTAAGTTTTCATAAATTTACCTAAATTAATATACAAAAGTTTCGGTTTCCGCAGAATTAAATGAAACTTGATTGTAAAGAAGGGATATACCTTTTCTAGTTCTTTCTCGAGAATTATCTTTTCCCGTTGTGTTTTTTCAAGAAGAACCTGTTTTTCTGCTGTCTCCTATAAAAACAGAAAGAAATTATCCCAAACAGTTCCCAAAAAATTAAGTTTGGTTTCGTGATACTCAGGGAGAGGATTTGTGATAAATTTAGAAACAAAATGTACGAAAGAGATTTTATTTCGATAGAAACTTCCTTAATGAAACATTCTCGGTTTATCTTACGGATTAACACGAAGATGTCGGGTCTCTATCATCTTCTCCATTTCATTCATATTGTACAAGTAGTACAACTGAAGGGCGATAACGCAATATGACGTCACAAAATAACGTACAAACAGGGTCAATGTTATCATCAAAGTAAACAAACAATCAAACGGTCTACGCCAACAACGACTTTAATAAATTTAATTTTTCCTATTATTATTTAAAGGTCATTGTTATTGAAAAGCGAAACAATTAAAGTCTCCTTTTTCTTCTCTTTAATCTTTAATCGATAGGGGTCTGATGACATACTTTGTATACCATGGGAAAAAGTCAATCAAAAGTACCCCTCTTTGACATTACGTAAGAATCGCTCGGCTATAAAACTCGGTACAAGCGACGAGAAACGACAGTTGAGCAGACAAACACACCGAACAGACTATTTATATCGGGGAAGGTAGAGACGGTGGCAGCAATTTAATTGATCCTACAAACGGGACAGAGAAGATACTAGTAATAGGAGATAATAAAAACAATAAAGTGTGTTTGCTTACATAAAGGCAAAAAAAATCGGAATAACAAAAACTAGCCAAGCAAAGAGTGGGAAGTAGCACTCACCAAGGTAAACTAATTGGGTTGGTCAGATAGGGTGACCAAGAGGAACTACATTTTATCAAACAATATTCGAAGTTTCAAGTGTCGTGCAGAAGAGAGAGGGACAGTATAGGCTGAAGTAAGAGCTGTTTTTGCAGGTTGCATTTTTAGCTACAAGATCAGAGGAGCTGAAGCGAGAGGAAATCGCACACTTCGTTTTGCGGTTTATTCAAATATTTAACAAAACCTATAAAGGGAAATGGAGATTTCGTGTCAGAAAATATTCACAACTAGAATGAAGTTCATTCTGAGGTTATTCTTAGCACTCCTACTAATTGTTGGGATTGGAGCTGTTGTGATTACCTCAAAAAAACTCATCAAGGACAGAATTTCACAGGGCAAAGGAAGCAATCGTCAGATCCCTGCCAAAGATAGTGCAATTATTGAACGAAGGAAGAAATCATCAGTGGAGAAGATCACTCTGCAACCATGGGACGAAATTCGTCTTCCAAAGTCTGTCATTCCGGACAGCTATCATTTGCATTTGAATGTAGATATGAAGAATGAAAAATACTCTGGAAACGTTACCATTAAAGTTAACATCACCGAAACAACTAAGTATATTTTGTTTCACCAAACTAATATCATAATTGATGACGTTGTCGTAGAAGACGAATATGGGCGTAAATTAAACATTCAGAATAAAATGAATAAGCCACAAATGGAATACCTTGTATTAAACATGACATCAAATCTAACTGCTGGTACACAATGTACAATCATCTGTCATTTTAATGCACCATTAAGGAGTGATCTTAACGGTTTCTTTCTTGTCAAAAGAGGACAAAGTAAAATGGCATATACATTTCTTTCTCCAATCAGCACTAGAAAATTTTTCCCCTGCTTTGATGAGCCAAGCTTTAAAGCTAAGTTCCGTATTAGTGTCACACATGGTGTGGAATACAATGCTATCTCGAATATGGCGGTTGACAGTAAAACCTACATTAACAACCAGACCCTGACGTCATTCAAAGAGAGTTTACCAATGTCTACCTATACACTTGGTTTGTTGCTGGCAGACAGCTCTTATAAATCAAAATCTTACAAATCAAAGAACGTAAACGTAACATCAGGGAAACAATACGAAATCAAACTATGGGCATTGGAAGATGAAATAGAAAAACAGAGCGAGTACATGGACGAGCTCTTAGAATTATTGAAGTACAATGAAGAAACATTCTTTCAAATACCATTCCCGCTAGACAAATTAGACATTGCAGTGATACCGGATTATAGTCCGGGTGCAATGGAAAGCTGGGGTTTAATGTTTTTCCGGAATCTTCGTTCATACAAGCTGCGAGCACATGAAATAGTTCACCAATGGTTTGGTAATTTAGCCACGATGGAGTTCTGGAATGAAGCTTGGATAAAAGAAGGTAAGTAAAACTTAGCATTTAAACTGTTTAGTTAATTAGCTGTATCCGGTAGGAAAAAACTAACTCTAATGCAAAAAACTTCAAATGTTCTTCTAAGCCTTTTTTTTAAATTCAAAGCTCCAAGAAAAAGAACCATAGCATTTTTATTTATTTTATTTTTTCAGGTTTCGCACAATATATAGCCACTATCTTAGATGATAAAATGGGAACAAGAAAAAATCTTATTGAAAGCTTCTTTAAAGATATGTCGAGGGCATTACCTATGGATTCATATGCTTCTTCTCATCCAGTTGTTCCCAAAATAAAGACACCAACTAATATACGAAATGTTTACGACCATCTCGTGTACTTCAAAGGCGAACCAGTTGTACACATTCTTGCGACCTACGTCGGAGAAGAGTACTTTCGGCAAGGCATGAAAATTTTTTTACAACTTTATGAATACAAGAGCGCTGGACAAGACGACCTATTCAGAGTCATGAGGTAATTTCTTATGATAAATTCTTGTGCTTCTTTTGAGAGTAAGACCATTAAATACGTAGCCGAGACTATGGTCTCAAAATAAGGGGGAAATTGTAAAAAGAAAAAAACTTTTTTCAGGAAATTCAATTGTCTATAGCTTGTCATTTGCTTGACATGTTATACAGCCCCCTACTTGAGATTAGCAATTATTTCAGAACTTTTTTATGTTATAGCAAGATCAGTGGAAAAGATGTCAAAGGTTTCATGGATCCATGGTTATTACAAATGGGTTATCCACTTGTAACTGTCAGACGTATCAATAGTACCCATATTGAGGCTAAACAAGAAAGGTTCTCCATGGATGCTCCCAATACTGGTAAGAATAATATACGAATTATTGAGCTGTTTGTGTATTGTTTCAAAGCGTGAAAGTGATGTTAAACGTGATTACTTTCTTAGCCATAGAGCCGTCTCGTTTCAACTATACATGGAAAATGATCATAACTTATCGAAAGCTGAAAAACAAAAGTTCACCAGTTGAGAAAAAGATTATGACAGGCAAAAAGGAGATTTTTGAAATCCCAGATGACACTATCTTAAATCCTAATCATATGCAATACTACAGAATTCGCTACCATGACACCAGAACTCTTAAATCCAAACTCATTAGCAGAAGGAATGATTTTACTGATCAGGATGTTCTTGGAATAGTCTCTGACCAAATCTCCTGTTTTCAAGCACGTAAAGCAAGCCTTCGACAAACTTTGGACTTCTTTTCCTTTATAAAGGTAAGATAAGAGCACAACAAACTTGGATATACGGTTTTATATAGTGGTTAAAGTACATCAACCCGGAAGACTTGAGCTTACCGGCTCTTAATCATGCCCTTCATACTTTAATAGAAATGCATTTCCCGGGATCTCAATTTTTCGGGTTTTCCTGTCATCCGCGAAATTTATGAATTTTCCCATTGTGTAAATCTTGTTGCTAAATATCAATTTTCTGTCTACGCTATGCTTCCTTGAATAATTTTCATTATTCAAACTTAGAGGGAAGATTTCCTTGAAGGGAGATTTTCTTTACAGATAGACAGCATTACTTATGAATATAAATCTTGATGTTGTTTAGCATCTAATAATTTTATATCAACGCTCTATTAGAATGTAGGTCAATACCGTGAATGGGTTGAGATAATCAATCTATGGGTCAAAGTACATCATTTACTGGCAAGTGACACCCCTTTACAAAAGAGTTGGTACAATAATATCGCTAAGCCATACATCATGCAAGGTCTGGAGAAATTTAAAACTGATGAAACAATGTACCTCACCGCATGTAGATTCAACATCCGCTGGGCAATTAGGGAAGGACAAAACAGAAAAAAGTATGTGTGATTTGTTGACATATGATAAAATATTCATCCGACAAATACTTTGGAACTTCGTCATTTATGCCCGACATTGCTTTCTTAACTACTAAACAAAGCTAAGATTAATTAGAAATATCAAAAATGTTTCCTGAAATAAGGGACAAAATTCTTAATGAATTGAACTCCGGACAATGCAGTATCAATTTACATATGAAATCCATTTATGTAAACAAGTTCCACATAACAAATTGAACCTCTTGAGCGCGAGTCGAAGTGTATTTTGGACAGGCTCCAAGAACAATATAATGTGGGTTAACAAATTTATACTGCGAAGTTCACGACTTTGGTCTGACAAAATAGCCAGCAAAAACAAAAATCCATGAAAAAATTGAGCCTTGTCAATGAAAATGACAAATACTGTAATCTGTTATATAATATTCGATTCTTCTTTTTGGTTTTTAGCGCACCTAATATCAACATGTACGTATGTTGCGCATTACGCCATGATACATCGAAGGATCAAACGCTTTGGTATAAATACCATGAAAAATACCTGAACTACCTGAGAGAAGGCAAAATTAGTTTAGATGAAACAGTAACGCATTTAAAATACTTGGCCTGCACCATGAATAGTACCCAGATACAAAGGTTTGTTCTTATTATACAACTAACATAGTAACAAAGTCTGCCAATTTATTTTGGCGGATGAAAGGAAACCGAAAAAAGGGTTTTTAACCTATTCTTAAAAATGTGAAAAAATTCATAACTTTAACATAACAATTAAAGAAATTACTTATTTTTGGCTGAAAGAAAGTTTGGCCGATTCTGGCGCCCAATTCCCTTCTTTTCCTCTTTCAATTGAAATGGGGAAATCATACTCAAAAATAAAGGGAATTATAGGGCCAATTCAGTTCGTCAAAATAAAGTTATCTTTAATTCAAACCAGTTTTCAAATCTGAAAATTCACAAGAGTAATTGAAGTTTAGTTAGGCAAAGATATCATTAAATAAATTATGAATGTTTTATTGTCTTTTGTCGTTTATAGATTGTTGGAATATACAATGAATCCGAAATATACACCTGTCAGCGATGCAACCTATGTCTTTCAGAAAATGATACAAAGCGACCTTGTTCGTGATATCGCATGGTCTTTCATACAGCGACGGTGGTCAGAATTATTCTCTAGGTACGGGCACGATATCTACCTTCTAAAAGAGGTCATCAGCCCAGTTGTACCTTTGTTCAGAACCGAAGCAAAATTAACAGAAGTCAAGAAATTTTATCAATCCAAAAAAGAGAAAGAGAAACTTGGTACAGGAAAGCAAGCGTTTGACCAAGCTATCTCAGAGATCAATATGAACATTGCATTGACAAAATTCTTGAAAAAAGAGATGAAACAAAAGTATTCCAACTTATCCGTTCATTGAGATCCTAGCATAATTTTTCTTTTTTCCGAAAAAAAATATGGAAAAATATGGAAAAATATAGAAACTACAAAAAGAAGTTCTCTTACGATTTCGAAATCTTGAATATCTGTTAAAAGCTGTTGAATTTGTTTGTTGAACTGAGCTTTAACATTCGATACCTACAAAGGAAAAAAACTTGAGAATCTGAATTTGATCTTTGATAAAACTAAACTAAACTAAATTAAACAATTTCAACGATTGGGTTGTTAAAATGCTTCGATTGTTGATTAAAACTTTATGTACATTTTGTCCAAACGTTTCATAATATAGTATATTTCCTGTATTATTTACTGTCAAAATTGTGTAATATATTTTATAAACTATTATTATAATTAATATTATAAATATATATATAAACGCCGTATTTTTATATTGGTTAGAAATGTTTTTTAATTGTTATTTTATTTTATTCTATGTTCAACTAAAACATGTTTTAATGCTTTGAACATTTTTATATTGGAATATTTAGTTAAATATTATTACTATTTTAGACGCAAGAATATCAAAGACTATACCAGAAAAGATAATTTTAATCAATTATTTCTTCCAGTTTTAACAGCGTTAACAGAGTTAACACCTTGCAAAAAACATCTGTGGGTGAGTTTATTTCTATCGAAGCGACAAGTATATTGCATGTAAACTGCGCATCAATAGAAATGCACTCCTCCACAGATGTTATTCGGTGTTTTTACCGACTCAGATATCTCAAAATTATCTACCCAAGAAAGTTTGGGAGACAAAATTAACATCTCCGTAGAATATACCTCTTTCTTCCGCTGCTCATCTGCTTGTTTCATTAGATTTGTAATCGCCTCTTGTAAGCGGATGACTTCTTGGGATTTTTGTTGTTCCCGGACGACTGCCTACAAAAATAAATAGATATGTTGAACAATAAATATACTCATAGCAAGGAAAAATATCAATTTCTGTACGCGAAGATGATCGATTTTCGAAAATTTCGCTTGCTTCTACATGGAAATATGAGTTTTCTTATACCAAACAAAGTTTTTAGCTTTGAGGTGTTTAGTTTCGACCATAGCTAAGATGCTTTCTAAAACACTCGAGGCTTCAAGTTCAGAAGCCGAGTATAAATGCTTTCCTTTTATTGCAGGAACGTACACTATTTAAATGCACAGTATTATACGGACTATGTAAAGATTTTACGGGAGGTATGGACCATTACCTGTTCACGTTCGAGTAAAGCATTTTCGACCATTTGTACGCTATCCTTTACACGTAGTATAGCTTGTTGTTCATTCTCTTCCAGCGCTGTTCTAAACATAAAGAGAAAGATTCAGAAACTTTAATTACACGACATAAGTTGTTATTCCAATTTCATGGAAACACGTACGAAGGGCGTGCAAGTATTCGCAATGCTCAATAATTTTCAAATCAAGAAAAATTTGCTGAAAACTTAAGGGAAGTCAAATCAAATCAAAAATTGGGTTTGACCAGCCATGACTCCCCAGTTACAAAATTAAATGAAGGATCAAGCTGTATTTGGATCACATTACCATGACAACAATAATGATTCTAAGACTGTGTAATTAATTTTGAAGGAAAAAACAGGTAGTAGAGGAGATGATGTTTTTGCTTTGCTGGGATGAATGCTTGTCATTGATTTTCCGCCATTTAAGTAAATGACATCAATGGATGGGTCAAATATGAGAAGCTGATGAAAGATAGGGAGACAAATGGGAAAAATTCTTCTTGCAATTCAAAAAGTGATATAGATCTCACAGAAGTTGTCACCTGATTAACTATTTTTAGTTTTTATTTTGAATGATTGTTCATCCCCTTTGAGAATTGTTTGAACTAAACTAACCATGGAAAAGGTTTCATCAAGGTTTTTGGTTTCCCCTTGAAATGGAAGTCAGCCCTTATTATCTTTATTATGTACCAATAAAATTAAAAATCGAGTTCCCCTAATCCCCTTCTCCTAATTGATTTGGATATTTAGATTAAGTTAGTCCAACAGCAAAAATTAGAAATTGCAGGATAATTACTGCGTATCAATCGAAATCTGAGTATTCCGAGGAAGAATTGAAGGTCCACTCTACAATTGGTAAAAGTAACTCATTGTCCTACAATATTATATCATAAAATAACTTTCTTTTAGTCCCCCTTAAATGAGGGGGAAGCTGAAACCAAGATAGAATTCAACTACCACCAACTTCCCATTCCGGCTGCTCGATAAAAGACAATGCTCGTTTTTAAATTATTTAGGTTTAAAGAGTCAGGGAAAAGATCTAGTGTGATTTTTGAGAAGCCAGAAGAATTTCGAGGGGATGTTGGAATTTAATTGGAAGTGAACTTCTTATATCAAAGTACGTACATTTTTTTTTGTAAGCTTGTCATCTGTTCCTCAAGTTCACTTTTCTGGCAGCGTACTTTGCTCAACTCTTTCGAGTATGACATCACTCTATAATAAAAATTATGGAATAATAATACAATGATAAAATAAAAAATAAAAAATAAATGATAGAGAAATTAGCTGGTTTAATGGTCGAAGTTTGTTAATTTCTTTTGGTTTTTGCAAGATAAACGCTATAAAAGTGGGATTTTTTGGAAAGCGCAGCAAGAGTTATAAAGTAAAGTGACTAGTTATACCATTATTATCCGTCTCCTGTATAAGACGTATTCTCAAGAGAAAGGTTAGCTTGTATAAGTGATATTATTTCAAAATAGGACCTTCTATAAATTGACAAGATACTTTACAATGACAGGAAGATAGCATCATTGATTTTGTCTAGACAGTAGTATTTTTAGACTAGACATTTTCTAAAATTCAAGTAATCGGAAAACTTCAATAAATTGATACGTGTGTAATCAAATTTACCAAAAATTCAAAGTATAAGATCAAAGCAAAGTAAGGATTTTAAGGCGTACGTTTTGGTGACACTTGGTACTTTGGTGCTGCTCGAAATAAATATAACTGTTCGGGTACCAAAAGAAAACAACAAGAAACTGATTTAAATTATCGTAAGTTTAAATTGTTATAAATTGCCAAGAAAAACTAATTTGAATTATCGAGAGTTTCAATTAAAATGTTTCGATTGAAACATGATGATAGGTTCGGTGTAGCCACTATCTCCAAAATTTAGCACCAGCGAAATTGCTAGATTATCAGGATTGGTACAGCTACTAGTCTCTACGACCAACCCACTACTAAGTCATAAATGACTTAATAAGTTCATAATGACGCCACATTTTTAAGATCTCTTGGATGAAATATTTTTATAATTTGCCCACACAAGGGTCAATTCTACTAACACAAATAGTATTGCGTAAAATAAAGGGGGAAATTCACCAGTTGAATAGCTGTGAGAATGTTTCGTGATGGGACCGTGGAAAGATGTAAGTTCAGAATGTTAACACCACAATTGGATAAGCTTTTGTGGGTATGGATTATATGCGGTATCTTTTATCTAGGATTAAAATTGTTTTCGTATTTACCCAATTATTTATTGTTTTAAGGGTACAAACGATGAGAAAGAGGCATCTTATGAAGGAATGGGAACTTTTTCGCAGCTTTATCAGTCTAAGATTGAAGTTCTTTTGTCAAAAATGAATGTTTTTCGCATTTAAAATTTAGCTTGAAAAACCGTGAAACTCTACAACATTGTAACGGAAATTATCTAAAATTAAGACAAACATGAACATCATACGCCAAATGGATATTAAGTTAGAAGTAGAAGTCTCATTTATTTTGAAATAGAATAATTTTTTATGAAACAAAAGTGATTTAAAAAATGTCATCAAATGGTGGCAAAATTTATGACGTAATAGTTGATGAAAGAATCGGCTATTTTATGGGCTATCTTAAACCAAATATATTTAAAGAGTAAAATATGTAAAAGGCCATTTTATCACCTTTCAGAATCTGAAACCAAAACTCAAAAGTAGTTTCCCTCAAAAGTCAACAATACACTTTGTCTGGATTTCTTGTAAAAATGGTGATTTCAGCAGATTTCAAAAGACGTCATCATAAAATTCTGGCTTATGATAGAGATTATGTGTACCATTTTTCATTAACATAGCTCTCCTCCACAACAATATATCTAGAGGTAGGGGACCGGAAATAGACTTTCTAAAGAACCCCAGTTGAAAAAATGTACCGTGTAGAAATTCATGTACCGTGTAGAAATTATTTTTTTAAATTTGCACAAAAAATTGTTATACCCAAAGTAGCTATAGATTCACAATTGATTTTGTTTTTAAGTTCTGACACGACTATAAGGAAAGTTAAATCTTGCTAAAGGTCATTAACCGTATAAGGTAAAAACGAAATTTGCATATCATAGATATTTGTGCCAAGTAGATAATCAAAAACGTAAACAAACTGGCACAATGTCGCAAGATACGTGAATGAATTTGGATTGATAAGTAAAAACAAGAAACAATTTCAAGAAAAACTCAATAATAAAAGTCTCGAGTGTGGCGAGTTGTTTTAAAATCATCATCATATTACGTAGTGTTCTTGTCGTGAATTGAAATTGCGTGCCTGCTCCCTCCCAGGCCCTATTTTAGAAGAAAAGTGCGTCCGACTATCGGACGCTGCCCCTTTGTCTTTTTCCAAATAAAAGCTTCA
>JAUBWS010109855.1:0-10152 GCA_032270445.1 Darlingtonia californica
TTATTTTTTTCTTAACTAGTAAAGTTGTAGCGTTTCACAAAAACAACATTTTGCTATATCCAACATTACACCAACCAACCTTCTTCTAGTACACTTCGAAATGAAGTGAATCAACGAAATACACAAGGTAAACCCACACATTAGTGTACGAAGAACAAAGAAGTTAATAAAAGACCTTTGTAATGAAACATATATTTGCGACGCCACGCCAGACATCATTTGCGACATTATTGTCGAGCGCCTATTGTTTCTTTTAATAATGACGAATGAATAATAAAGCTGAGGAGTCGATACCAACGACACTAGAACTGAGAAGCCAAATTTAGAACTGAGAAGCTGATTTTACATTTTATGTTTTAAATATTCCTTCCCAAGCTTCAGAAAAATCATTTGTACAGTTTCTACAGGTTGAAAAGCTGAAATTTAGGACTGAGAAGCTGAATTCAGAACTCAGAAACTGAAATTCAGGACTGAGAAACTGAAATTCAAAATTGAGAAGCGAATATAAAGCATTGGCCGAAAAAGTCCTTTCATTCTTTAGTATCCTCCAGCAATATAACTATCTTTTGAAGTTTCTTCGTCAATGAAAACACCTATTTCCAATGATGGTTTACCAATAAATACTCTCTTTGGAATACGTGACCAAACAACCCCATTAAGAGCTTCATTCGCATTTTGGGTTTGACCATACAAGCATTTGGAAAGTAAATCATCCGATTGGAGATCTTTAATGATTGGCATAATCAACTCTTTTATCCATACTGGTATAGATGACTTAGGAATTTAATCTTTTTTATCTAAGGCCCAGTACTTACACCAACTGTCACTGCTACGGGGACAAAACATATGACGAGTACTGGAATTCGGAAGATCGGTATAATAAAACAATATTGCGTACACTGCCTTTTTCATTGCATACAGATTTTCTGTATATGATCTAGTTGAATTCCAATATAATTCTACATAGAATTGATTATCTTTTCAGTCAATTTACCTTTACCTGAAAACGGTGTGTCAGTTCCTTTGTGTGCTTTTACTAAGTTTTGCAATCGTGTGCCGAGCCTTTTTTGAACATGACCAACACATTAAAGTTTTATTGGCTCTACGCTATGATCTTTGTATACATTAGCCTTTGTCACGTCAATAAAAGAGGAAGTATCCTCATCTCCTAGGTACTCGTTGTACATGGAATTATGTTTCTCAATAGATCTTTTAAACACAGCGACCGTCCCAACTGACTCAATACTAGCAGATGACGCTGAATGATTTATTTTGCATTGATGCTCCAACAACCAGCACTGGTACTCCGGTGTGCCTTTTTTCGAATTCCACATCTTACATCCATTGCAATGCTTTGTCAAGATTTCAACATCTACACATTTGTCACCTGAGAAAGCTGCTACAACTCCATTCTTTGACACGTGCCCTCTTTTTTGCCAAGAGCCATCGATTGAAACCCGTAACTGCCATATCTACCAGCCATATCGTCACCGCCAACAGAATTAGCCTCTGAAGCAGCTCTTGACAACAGCTCTTTTTCTGCAACATCTTTATAAGCTACTAACACCGACCGTTTGATTTTTTTGTACCCATGTGGTGTCAAGCAATTCACAATTTAATACGAAGATAATGTTGTCATTGCTTCGTGACCAGCACCGAGTTCCCGCAAACCAATAACAAAGCGGACGTTGATTTCAAATGGGTCAATTGCTAGTTTTGATGCTATCTTTTTCTTTGTCCCATCACGGATCATTGGTTTCTTCACATCCATATTATTTTTAGCTCTATGTGATGAGGGGAACCTTTTATAATAAGTGCAGAGCGTACATTTCAATCCTAACGAATGACAGAAACCCATGCGTGCCTCGGGGATGTCGAAAATGGTCATTTCGCCCTTAAAGCAATCAGGACATGATGTTGCTGCTATTAATTCCTCTAAAATTTCAAAGTTTAAAGAAATAAAATAGTTGTTTGGGCTACAATCCCCAGAGGCTAAGTCCATGTTAAGTTTCCGAGAACGTGCACATGAAACATTTTCGAAGTCGTTGGCAGGATCATTTGGAGGAATAAGTTTGCGATGTTTTGATGGAACAACACCATTCCATTTCCTTTTTTTCTTTCTAGATGGGTTTTGTTTCTTAGTGCTAGACATTATTGAACTAAAAAAACAATCTAAAACAGTTAAATTGTTACATATAAAAAGATAAAAACATATACACAGAAGATAGACATTTCCAAGGCCCTCCACAGCAACCATCACATAATGAGTGTGTTGAGGTTTTGAGCAATAGCTTTGATATATTTTCCGACTTCAGAGCAAATAAGATTTGAGGGTGGCAAGGGCGCGAAAACCCCGTGAATTTGAAGCAATTAATCAATGAGAAAAGCCCCCAGCAACCAAATTTAGAATTTAGTCCCACCGTTGCTAAGGAAAAAAATCCTAGTCCCTGTTACTTAAATAGCTATAACCCATTTTAAAGAGCAGATTTTGAATTCAAATTTTCTGAGGGTGTTCTTGAATGATTTTAGCATATTTTGGTATCGAAAACTCAAAAATGAAGTTTTTCCGAAATTTTACCAATTTTTGGTGTCGTACCACCTTAGGGATGCCCCCTCATTGTTGATATAATGTAGAAAAAAAGAAAGAAAGACGGCGATCGCTATTCAATCATCCTATTGTTGCAAATGCGTAAACAAGATTAGCAATAGAGGAATGAAATGAAAGAAGAAAAAAAAAACATGATGAAAGATTTTTTTTTTTTTTTGAAGAAAACAAATTGCATCGCACATTCGAGCAATGCGGCCTGCTGGGTTGTGAAAAAAATTCACTCGGCAGATTTCCAGAAACAAAAGTTGTTGTTTTTTGGCCTAGATATTGAGAGTCCTCTACCACTTCGAGTGGTCTACTTCACGTATGATGGTTGGATAAGGAGTGATGTTTTGACACAGAACCTTTGTTTATCTACGTTTGTCAGTAGTCCTACATCTTTAGCCACTTCGCATAAAGCATCAAGTTGTTTTTGTGCACTTTCTGTCCCATTTCCAAGTACACTTATATAATCTGCTTACTCTGAGTCTCCGACCTTTTGTTTAGGAATTCTAAACCTCGAATTTTATTTTATTTTGCCATTAAAAATATGCATAATTTAATTTTTTTTGTAACAATGCACAAAATGTAAACTCGAACATTGTTTTATATAACGCTCTTTAACTTTAAATATTCAACTGTATGAAATTAAATTCAACTCTTTTAAATAACTGTATAAAATTTAACTGTATAAAATTCAACTATATAAATTTAACTAAGTACATAAATTAAGAAAACAATATATAAACAAATATAAGACACTTTTCTGAAATTATTTATCATTCTGAAATTATTATCGCTCTCCATCACAGTTTTTGCTGAAAAATAAGGTAACTGAACATTTTTGTAAGACATAAACGATCGTTTAATCAAAATTTCCTTCAAAGTTTTTATGAAGTTATAAACTAAAATGCAAACATCAAGCAACAGGCAAAAAATCAAGATGAGTTTTTAAACAAAATTTGCTGTACTCTTTTTATAAAAGATTTTCATTGTATTATTCGTCATAAATTTTGTTAATTTTATTTGAATGCAATTTTCACATTCACAGAACTCTTGAATATTTTGCTGTTGCTTTTCTGCATTTCGAGTTTATAACTTCGTTTATGCTTCTTATACTGTCAAATTCTTCTTTGTAATTTTTCCTGACCCTGTTGATAACGGAATTTAACCTTCGTCGTGAGAGTGCGTTCATTGCATTTTATCGGTCTTGTATTTTCTTATTAAAGGTTTTGCCCGTGATTATGCTAGCTTTTCCAGTGTGAACGTCCTTTCAAGCTCTTTTTTTAATGAGTGTCACACTGTGAGGCGTCTATCTTTTTATCTTTGGTTGGTGTCGTTATGCCTGTTGTTTTCTTTTGTATGGAATTATTTTTGTAGTATAGAAGAGGTAAAAAGGGTCCAGTGAAGTCAGGTGAAGAGAGTGCGGAGAAATCAACGACAATTCGTACTTGGCCGTTCTTTAAAATTTTGTTCTTACTAAAAAAAGACTTACAACTTGGTCATCTTCAGAGGAAGCCTCTGTAAAATTAAGGGATGCCCCACTTATCTCTTCCGCATTGAGCTATAAAATTCTTTGCGTCTTCTTTTATTTGGAATGTTTGCCTTCTTTATTATTTACCTCCCCTTTAAAAGGGTCATTTGTAGCAATGACCAATTCCTTTCTTCTTCCCAAATCTTCAATAGGGTTGCCCTTGCAAAGATTTTGAAACATCTTTCTTTGTCTGGGAAGAGGCCTGTCGTTTGGGGTAAGAATATTATGGTTTTCAACCCAACAATCATACTGTGAGACGACCCTTGGCCAAGTAACTTTGCTTTTGTCGACTCACACCTCCAAGATTTGCGCCTTTGTCCAAATACCGGCCGCAGGGTATATTGCTTGGACGCTCATCCTTTTCTTAAACATCTGCAAAAAGCAAATAAGACGAAACCAAACATAGTTTTCCAAAAGCAGTTCGGAAGGCATGTTTTTCCTAGAAATTTATACGTGTTCGGAGAATATTTCGAAAACTACTTTGCTTGAATATTGGATTTTTACATTGTTTGGAGAAAAAAAATAGTTTCCTAGATTTTTTGGAGTCTTCTGAGACCATATTTATTTGGCTACATTCTTTTTAAAAGCAAATTCCTGGAAAAAATGAACAGATATTTTGCATATTGTGCTCGTTGGATGCTTCTGTTTTTCTTAAATTAAGAGAATCGTAAGATGGGTATGGGAGATTTATATTCATGGAATGAATATGCCAAAATTTCAGGAAAAAGATCAGCAAAATCTCAGAAAACAAATTTGTCCTATTCTCAGCCACTGTATGCTTGAAAAAAAATATAAAAATATAATCTATTGTTTTCTTTAAAATTCAATGTTTTAAGCTCGTGAGAACTGTAGGTATTCATTTAGGGAAATTCCCTGTAACAATATTGTAAATTTCGTAACATTTTGTAAAATTTTCCATAGTCAAATTTTTCTTTGCATATGTTCCTTCGTCGAGACGGTCGATTGAAAATAATTGTTTTGACGCCAAAATTGTTGCGAATCAATTACGTAACAATGAAGTCGTTGCATCGCCAAATTTTGCGAAGGATTACATTTTATTCAAAAATATGAAAGAAGAAGTTATCAAATTTACCACTACTTTTAAACAGGTTTATTCCTTTATTCTTAATGAAAATTAGTGTAGAAAAGTAGATTATCAAAACTTAATTTGTCTGACAATAGTATGAAAGAAAAAGAAGTGGATTAGATTTTACATCGATTAAATTGCGAAAGAAAGTTCATTTGATAACCCTTAAGAAAAAAATATAGTCCGCAGGTAGTCCGCACGGACTAATTTTAGTCCTCAAACAGGGGTGGATTCAGGAAGTCGCATGAGCTGCAGCTGCCTGGAAATTAGTCTATTAAATATACCGCTCCGGGCATTTGCCCTACTCCTGGTCTATAGGCTAACGTCCAAAACCCAGTAAGTTAAAATCGCGAAATGCGGAGCATGCGCAGTAACTATTTCTACCATAACAATAGTATTACCAAAACAACATGGAGAAAGAGCCAATCACGTCACTTTTTTACGCGCACTATTAACCAATTAGCGTATCTAATTTAACAATCGAAGTTTAATGTTTATCACCCTCGATCCCATGGCCGTTTTCTCTTAGCGGCCGAAAAGACGGTGGCAAAAGAGCCGTGAACGCACAGAAAGGGAGAGAAAAGGGCCCTGGTCCACGCTGTTGAAGAAGCCAATCACAACGTTTGTTGATCTTTGCGAGAAAGGGATGTAAAGTAGCAAAAAATTGTATTTTTAGCCTTCAGCCATTTGCGTAAAGTAAACAAGGACAAAAAGAGAGAACATGACGGTTGGAAATAATACTAGTTCTTTGTAATAGATTGGCGACATACAGACTAATTGTTTTTAGGTTTGTATTTTTTTATGTCGACTATAATTAGCTAGGTATTGAATATAGATAATGTACTCAAGTCTCAGTTAAATAAATAGATACATTTTGAATGCAGTATAATAGCCTATATATATTAGGTAGATAGTTTTTTCACTCCAGTCCAAGTCAAACATATTCAGCTCAGCTTAAAATTAGTTAAAGAAAGGATGATGGGTTATCTCGAAGTTTTTAGACGAATTGGTGCTGCACTTTCTACTCCTGCTTGTGATTCTTATTCCAACATGTATTTTAAACCAAAACAGATGCAATGTTTTGATGCTTTGATTAATGGCCATGATGTTGTTGCTGTGTTGCCAACGGGTTATGGAAAATCTCTCATTTCCAATTGCTACCATGGGTTCTTCCTTTAAATACTTCTAATGAAAGAAATATGATATTGGTTGTTAGTCCACTCACTTCTACTATTCATGAACAAATTGCTACCTTGAATGAAAGACGGATCAAAGCAGCCGTACTACCCAACTAAATGTTTGAACAAAATAAAACATCAGCTGATTTATTTCCATCAACGTCTCTGTGTCAATCACTTGACAAAATCATATCCGATGATATAGTAGAAGGAAATGTTGATATTTTATTTGGGCACCCAGAAGCATTTTTAAGTAGTCGTGGAAGGAAACTCCTCAAGTCAGATATCTACAAAAAGAAGATTGTAGCTTGTGCAATAGACAAAGCTAAATCGAAAAAAGAACAGTATGTGGATGGCACAAACTTCGCACAAGCAAGACTCTTTAATCAATTTCATGCAACATCTACATACACTATGCAAAGTGACATTTTAGAGGAAATAAAGAAGGAAAATTCAAGAATTAAGATCATTTTTGCAACCACAGCCCTAGGGATGGGTGTTGATGCACCAAATGTCAACCATGTCATACACATATGACCCCCTTCTTCCATGGAGGCATATGTTCAAGAATTTGGCAGAGTCGAACAATCCAAAGAGAAAGCATGGGCAACTCTTTATTACAATAACTCTGATATTGCAACTAACACCCGTGTTTCAAAAATCTATAAGAGACTATTGTCTCACAAATTCATGCTACAGGTGTCAAAAGCAAGAGATTACTGAAAGTATTGCAAAGTGGAAAGCAAAATCGCTCAACACTTATTGGTTTAATTTAGAGTTGGTAAATTTTACTACACCAGAAATCATAATGGAAAATATCAGTGATATAATATTAGAGAAAGATCTACTTTATAATTTTGATCTCATTGATATTGATTGTAGATTAGTTTTTAATCCTATTGAAAAGTATGCCCTGTTATGAAAAAGGTCATTTTTTACACTTAAACATCAATGTTATTATTAACCCTTAGACGCCGAGTGACGCCAATTGGCGTCCAAAATTGACCAAAATACCACTATGTCTTTCGAAGCCCATAATTTTTAAACAATTCAGAATTGCCCCAAATACCACAGCATCTTTTTAAAAAACATAAAAGGAGCTTTCTTTTGATACCAAACTTAACTAGTTTATCCCACTCCAGTGTTCAGAAATTCAAATTGAAAGTTTAAAAAGTGTAAAAAACCTTTTCTCACTTTTTTAAAAAACACAGCGTAGTCAAAGGGTTAATAATTATTAAAATAATGATTTCGAAATATATTTATATGTAAAGTAAATTTTAGTTTTTTGTCAAGTTTGATGGTTTGAAATTTTTTGACACTATTTATTAATCGACTATCTGTTTTTTTATTCCTAAGCTCTGTTGCCTTATTCATCAGTTTAGATTGTATTAATGTTCAACAAATCTGCAAATTTTCACTGACAGAAGTTTTCATCTTTTCAAGCCCAGATAAAGGCAGAGAGGCCATTGTTATAAAATCATCCACCTTCTGAGTGTAGTCTGTGAGTTCTCAGTAGTGGTTTTATTTTATATCTTATACCAAAATTAAATTCAGAACTGTCTTTCATGTAAAGGTTCGATTTCCTGCTCTAAACAAATCGATAAATTATTGGTTAAACTGGCAACCTTCAGCTCAGTAGCCAGGCATGAACGACAATTTCTGATCTTCCTCACTTATTCTTTTAATATGTTCCTTGTTATCCTTTTAATATCTATCATTTTTTCAAAATTCATTGAAGAGTAATTTGGAAAACAATAATAAGATGATAAGTGATATACATTAAAACCACATAATCAAACAAGTAAGATTTTGGTATTCATTCCAAGAAGTTCAATATTTTTAAACTAAAAATGTTACGACTGACTTGAGGTATTTCCAAGTATAAAGTTGGTGTGATGTCACAAGTTGGAGCTGAGTGTAGGGAGTTTAGGTTTAAACAGTCTTTTGTTTTTTACGAGGAAGTGGGTAGTGTCAGGAATCCTGACTAGGTGTAGGTAGCTTTTTGTTCAAATCAGGGTAGGACGATAATATTAAGAGAAATACTTCACTTCTTTCAGTAAAGGTAAAACAGGAAAAACGTTTTTGAGAAGTCAACAAAGAAAAAAAATAATACGTACACTATATTTCTTTTTTTTAAAGAACATCTGTTTAAAAATAACACAGCAGAAAATATTTAAGAAATTATATAGAATTACTTTTCATTTGTCATCAGCGTAGAAAATACTTAGGATGGTTATACTTGTGTGAAACAAATTTTAAGTTTACACCATATACTGTATATACACTTATGTACAGAATCACAATAGAGTAAAATCTGAAATTTAATGTATTCAGGTTAAAAACATTTACAAACTGCCAAAGGGCATAAGAATGTGCAAAAAACTTTCCCAGCCGAGAATCGAACTCGGTACACTCAACCATAAGCTGGGAAAAAATCTATATTTCATATAAAAAGAAACTACAATATTATCCAAAGTACTACACAATAACATATACGTCGAGCTATGCAAAATTTTGAACGCTTTTTGAACAGACGATTTTCTTCCTCGTAGTTGTAACAATTCTGCCTCAAAATATTTTTGCTGATCAAATTCAAAAAGCCATCAGAGTGTCTACTTTTCCCAACACTGAAATTTAACCAAATATTCAAAAAAAGACACTTTGTTTCTTTTGGCATCTTATTAATTTTGACAAAAATCACAGAAAACTGACGTAGATGTAGGATATCTTAAATAACATTAGAAATACTAATATAAACCCTAGAAAACTATATATCTAAACAAAATAACTTTATCTAAATAAGTGCTGACGTCAGCAAAATGTTGAAACTGAAGTAAATAAAAAAAATAAAAAAAATTGAAATTAATTCATATTACGTCACTGTAAACTTGTGCAATTAGCTTCAAACTTTCAGAAATGTTAGACATAACTGACAGATCTGAAAATATTTTTACAGAACTGTTTCAATACAACTATTTCATGTTTTTTTCTCATACCAAAAGTATGAATTTTCCATCAGTTTAAGAAAAATAAAATTAGTGCAAAAGTTATCTCGTACTTATAAAAAAGAAACTGAAATAGAATAAATTTACATACAAGTTGCTGCATGTCTATTATTCCTTATAAATTGTAATAAATGTAAGAGAATTTTAGAAGTGTATTCTTTCATTCAGTCGTTTGTAGATCAGAAGTCTTTAAAAATTGTTTAAATATCAAAGGTGCTGCCTCTAATTTGAGGTTGCTTTTTCACTTTACACATAGAAAAGCCCAAATAGTCTGATTTAATTTTAATGGAATACAAAAAGTTAATGGTGTAATTGAGCAATTATGTACTACAGTATCTATATATATCAGTTCAAAGAACCCCTCAAATTATTATGGAAATTCTTTTTAAACAAACCTTTTCAATAACTTTATTGGAGTTTGGAAAATTCTACTTTCTTTTTATGTACAAATAAATTATATACAAATTACACTACAATAATTAAATACGAATTTCAAACACTGCAAAATCGGAAGGAAAACAGTTCAAGTTGTTTTGTTTTCGAAATTTTGATATTCAAGAATGTTTTTGAATAAAACAAACTCGATCAGGAGGCTGAAATTCACAGAATTTTATAACAAAATATATGTCGATTATCTCAGATTAAAAAACGAAACAAGGAAACTGTAAAACAAAAGAATCTACATTAACCTATCATAAAATATTACTTAATCAGTTTCATCAAATTCATATTCATTAACCTCTGACAAAGACCACTCTGTT
>JAUBWS010109866.1:0-10152 GCA_032270445.1 Darlingtonia californica
TTACTGAGGATGTGATTGTATATTATTTTTTCAACAAAAATGGTATGTTGAAGCCATTTTTAGCAAAAAAACATATACTTAAATTTTGTTGAGTTCCCCTTTAAAAAAGAAACCATCTATTCAGTTTCGTTGATGTTTGATAAAACATTGTATTTCCCTTGTGGCACCACCATAGTAAGCCTTAATACAGGCTGTGAATTATTACGTTTCTAAAAAAAGTTAAATATTAAAATCTTCATAATTCTTAGCCTGATTGCGAACGAGGGCCATTGCACAGGATCATGTGCGAATCATATCACAAAAAAAAACAATATCTAAAAAATTGTATTTCAGAGCCAAGCAACCCTAGCTAGAAAACCTAGTTCCCCACAAGCATACGACACGACCGGCACGATTCCTTACCCGGTATAGCGTGACAATACGGGATGCATGTTTATTTACCTCAGCTAGAAGTAAAAAACGATTAATAGTGAAGTTATTTGAAGTTTCA
This sequence comes from Darlingtonia californica, assembly GCA_032270445.1. NCBI lineage: Eukaryota > Viridiplantae > Streptophyta > Magnoliopsida > Ericales > Sarraceniaceae > Darlingtonia > Darlingtonia californica. The sequence continues at coordinate 491 of JAUBWS010109866.1, forward strand.
GTTTTGTTTTGTAAAATATAAACCAGACAGGCTGTTGAACTGAAATTTTTAGATCAAAATTTGATGTCCATAACAGTTATATTTGCTGAGATATTTCAATTTTTATGCATTATGCATTTTGTATTGGGCTAATGTCAAAGTTAAAAACGATTTTGCTTTGTAAAAAAAACTGGGTATTTTGCAGCTTACTGAACATTTGAGAAAAATGGACTTGCTCAATAATACAATGGTACAACATCCAGGTTGGTATCAAAAATAGTAAGTTGTTTACATTCTAAGTTTCAAAATCAACAAGTTGTAGTTTTTAGTATAATAATTATATTGTTGAATATCATGGGGGAAATCATGTTTAGATAGCTGCTGAAAGATTATACTCATCAATTGAGAACAGGAAAAACACAGTAACTTTCAACAATCAAACCGAATCTGATGATCGTTTTTTAATTTCGATAAAACAACAAAACATTAAAAAAATGTAAACTATATTACTTATCTACAAAAGTCATCCTCTTTTAAATAAAAATAATTTTCAATGATTTTCAATAATTTTTATAAAAGTATGTACATAATACAACAATGACATCTCGTAAACTAAGTTTTTGCGGGAAGGAATTTTGGCGGAATTTATTTTCGCTGTTGACTAGTTTAAAACCAGCAAGTTTTGCGGTATCAATTTTCACGATTCTTTCATATAACAGTATTGGACAATTTTGTATGTATAGAAACTGTGAAAAAAACAATTGAATTCGATTGAACCAATATTGCAATCACGTTTATAAAATAAATTTCGCGAAAATTTCTTCCCTTCAGCTAATACTCTTTTCACTTAACTTGTTACCAATAATGAGGGTACTGGCGAAGCAGCCTCAGGAAGATCTATGCAAACAATCAACAAGAAGAGGATACTTCAGTATAAACCTTGTAAAGACAAACACAAGAAACCAGTCGGCAAAATCATTAAAAACGTCTGTGTCGGAGGCTATTTCTATTTGTCGCTTCAATAGAAATACACTCCGTCACAGAAGTTTTTTTGGAGATTTTAATGGCTGGGAAGACGTGTATTGCGCATCCTCAATTGCACACAAGAGGAAGTGAGAAGATATTTTGGATGAAATAGGTGTAGTACAGAAACTTTCACAAATCAATACCTCTTGCAGGTTGGATATAACAGTCTAATTTGTACATTTCCACACACAAAGTGATAGATCTTTTAATACTTGAAAAATTAAACTTCAAATAACAGAACATCGCTATTTTAAAGGATATTAATACTATATGCACGTGACTTGCTAAAATTTCTATTTTTTCACTTCTGCTTTAATGATTCTTAGGAATATGTTAAAAAGATGAAAATTACCCGTATTAGAAGTATACGCAGTCTCTCCAGGTCAATATTCTAAACACATAAAAAGTTTTTCCAAATAATCTGCTTTCTTATCGACGACCATGCACGATATTCCTTGTACGTCTCGATTAGCTTTTAAATTCGCTGATATTGTCTTGCTGTTCCAAATGAACGTTTCTATGACGAAAACATTACAATAGTAGGGAAAATAGAATTTCTTTGAAAAATATTCAAGAAAGGAGTTTGGAGTAACAAAATAACATTTCGCAAAGTTAAAAAGTTTTGAATTTCGAGGGAGGTGTGGGGGGGGGGGGGGGGGGCGTGTCAAAAAATTTTATAAGAAGTATGTCGTAAAATTGTTTTTTCCATTTTAGTAAGGAAAATTTTGAAAACAAATACAGATCCACAACCCCAGGGAATAAGTTTTTTTCTGGAATTTCCCATTACAATATGAAACTACAAAAAGTTTGGGCGGAAATATTTTTTGCGAAGTTATTTGGGTACATTTTATGGCAGCAAGGCGTGGCAAATTTAGGGCAGAATCTAGCTTTGGGGATAAACAATTTAATGTCTATTATAAAAAGTTAATTGCAAATAACACGCAAAAGATTGAAGTACTTTCAAAATTTGATCTCAATTCAATTTTCAACCCTTTTCAAGTTTCGTTAATTTCGCAAAACGACCTATTTTCTATATTGTACAACAATGAGAGATCTCAAATGAAATTTGGACCAAAGGAAAACTTTCTTAAATAAGAAGATTTGCAAAAATTTCCTTTTCATCACGTGACCAGCGTGCGTTATTTACAGTAAATATACTATTTTTCCAAGATTTACAATAACTTTTGATCTAATCTAATTGACTTTAAACTGTCAACAATGTCAGATCATCATTTTACAGATCTTTTTTCAATTATAAACTTCGGTAATGAAGTTTAACGACACATTTCTTGGTTGATAATTGCCACGCCAAGATTTTGTAGTTAATGTAAAACATGATTTTTAAATCTGATCGATGATTTGTTTACGCTCGGGTAAAAAGCACATATTTAAACATACTTCGGTTTCTCATCTATTCCTTCTGAAGATTGTTCTCCTTCGTTGAGTTCTTCTTCTTCACTCTCCTCCTCATCTTCACCATCGTCACCAAAGGGAGCCAAAGTGAAGGGATTGAATCCTGAAATTATCTCCCCAATAATCCCTACACTGTGCGAGAAAAATGAGAAAAGTAAAATTCAAACAAATTTGAACTGGTGGCAAGACATTTCTTACTTTAAATGGCTTACTAAATTAAACTAACTAATTTTCGAGGGAAATAAATGTTGCCGATAAATGGCTTAGATTTAAACGTTCATTAAGATAGTGGTATAATATTATCGTAGAGATAACGTATGAATTATAATTATCTTGCAAAGAAAATGGAAAAATGACGCTTTGGACAAACTTTACACGGTCGGCGAAAAACAAAAAATTCGCTGGATTAAATTTTGCGGACGCCAAATTTAGTTTTTGTAAAGTAATTGTCCTTTGCCAGACAAAATGATATGGACGAAACATTTAAGTTTGATTATTCGGAAAACGAGATGAGACTTTTTTCGCCCTTTGACCTCGAGATAGACGAAGGAGCTTCGAATCCTTCCAACAGGGGGCTTATTTCAGGCGTCAACTTGATCCGCGACCGAATGGATAAGGCGCTGGATGCTTAAACGAGTTCAATTTTCCTGCGCGGCTTTCGATAGTTAAATTCAAGAATCTCTGTTAATTCTGATTGGTGCTCTAAAGTGTTTCCAGGGTAAATAATCATCGTTCATTACATCATTCATATGCTTTTGCCGACTCAGTGAGAACTCTTATTTATTGAAAAAGTCAACGCCTTTCTACGGACATAATGAATTGTGCGGATATACTCACAAAAGAATTAAAGAGTTTTTCAGAAAACAAATTGATAAATAAATTTCTTTTTACCTCAAAGTGGACTGTTCAATATTCACTATCAGTTCTTCGTCATTACTTTCCTTACTGCAAAAATGAAAAACAATTTAACTCTTTGAATATGAATACCTTTACAGACCATGTCTAAAATTGAAATCACAAATGAAAGTTCACGTAAAGTTCCAGACTCAAATAATCAAATATAGATTTCACCCTATTTAATTCAAAACTCGTAGATAGTAACCAAAAAAGTAATTCAATATGACAAGTTTTAAGTGATGCGAAAAATAGTTTTATATGCATTTATAAACTATTCTAAGCAAGTCCTTCCAGAATTAAATTTCATTTCATTTCTTCTTAATAAGAATTACCTTTTAGTTTGGTGTTGAAATGAAATGAAATTTAATTCGTAAAATACAGTATTTCACTAAGTAAAAACTTACCGAATATTCGTCGGGATCGGTTGCCGTCGGTCTAAAAGCCGCGACGCAGAATCTTTAGATGTCGGGAATAACGAGATTAAAACTGGTGATCGTTGACTACAGTAGAATAAAAACATGAGAGATCAACAAAGTGCGTTTTCTTTGCATAAATCAACCAACTGTCAGACAGCACTACAGAGAATCCGTTGAAAAAAAATGCATAAAAAAAATCTCAACTATCCCTCACCTTTATTTCCTACGAATATATGCTGTTTGAAATAATTTTTATTTTGTGCACAAAAGACGGAAAACCTATCGTAGAGCATAATGATAATTGCCATAAGACACCCTGCCTAAAGAAATATAAACTAAATAGTAAGCGATAGACTGGAGCTTACGTGTTAAGAATGGAGAAATAACTTACTTAATTATTGAGGATATGGGTGGTCTTTTACTGAAAGTAAATAAAAATTAAGAAGATGAGCATTATAATTGCCAGAGAAATTTAAGAAAAATTAAGAATCCCAAGGCTGTAAAAATGTAGACCTAACAGCGTTTTCCACCCTTTTCTAATCTCGGTACCATACGGCTTTCTCTCCTGGCATAGCGACATAGAAACATTCACACAAAAATGAATGATCCGCCAAAGTTCTAAACTGATTTAAACCAATTTTGCCAAATTATGTTGATTTTTACGGTTTGTTTCTTCCCTTAAGGTAAGGGTAAATATTTAGAACCGATACAAAAACATAAAATTTCACTAACTTTCTGTGTAATGATGACGGTGTCAACTTGACGTCATGAATTTCTTGACTTGTCAAATCAGAAGCCAGTTTAAAATCTAAGAAAAAAGCATTTAAAACTGTTATTTGTTAACAAAAGACCTGGAACTGGTTGACAGGCGCTGAAACTTTACGTTAAAAACAACCTTAGGGCATTGAAATAAACATGTTATTTTGACTTTTGAAGTTTGAACCCACCAGCTTTTATAATCAAATAGTGATACACAGTTAGATACATGGAAACTAATTACAAAAGTCAACATTAACCAATAAAAAAAAGACAAAACGTTTGAACACATAAAGGAAAAAGGCAAAAGCTTCGTTTGACTTCCATATATGTGTATGTGCGTATGTGTATGTGTATTATGTGGCGAGCTGAAACTCTAATGGCAGCATTAAGGACAGTAGAAGGACAATTATTTGAATTTCTTTTTTCGTGAACACCAATTAGACGTGAAACTATCCAAGAACGTATGATCAATGTCATCTTTCTGGCGGTGACTGTAAGTCTGACACTATCTTCTAAAGAAATCTAAGAACATTTTGCAGACAAAACGTTTCAACTAACCGCTTTTAATAACTGGTTCACGATGTGGATTGAAGGAATCGCTTCGAAAAAGTCTAAAATTGAAATAATAGAACAACCGTCTAGTGATTTCTCATCACTTTTCTAAACCAAAATTTTTAAGTAGACTATAACTAACTAGACATATAGGTGGATTTGCTGCTAATATACATTGTTTCACCGTTGTTTAAGCATATAGTTGAAAGCTCGTCGGTAAAGTTGTAAAAGCTGCCCAAAAATTAATGTAACTGATGTGGGACCCACATATTTCAGGATTTTTCCTACATGAATATACGGGAGATGAAAAGCAAACAAATAATACGAGAAATTGTTTATTTTCACGCTTTTTAGTCCAGGTCCTCAGGGGGATTTGGACTACCCAAAGGCGGGGAATGTTTCATTATGGTTTTTGTGTACCTTATCACATGTGGATTAAGGAAATCGGAGGTAAAGCTGGTCGGAAAGTGGCAATTGACCCACAGAAGCCCAAACATACTTGCAGAGCTTATCAAAGTGAAATTTTGAAGGTTCTGATTTTTAAAATCTTACTGTATCACGGCATAGAGCATAAAAATTAGATAAAAAAATGGGTTTGTTTGTGAAATTTTGACCATATCGAGTAATTTGACTTTGAAAAAGCAAAAATTGCAAAGTTTTGCTGACTCAGCACTTTTTTCAATACACTAGGTGCGAAATATGGCAAAACCTGCAAATTTGTACTTTTAGCTATTCTAAAGCTACATCAAATATTGCAATTCAAGGGTTTTTCGGGCTAAATATAAATGTTTATTATTCAAATTAATTTTTTATAGAAATATAGCAACTATCTAAGAAAAAATATTCTCATCTTCTTAGACCGGATTTCACTATACGTTGAATTTTTGTTACGCTGTGACGGATAATCTCATCTGGTTCAAAAAACGTTGGAGAGGCCTTGACACATTTTTTGAGTGAAATATGAGTTCGTGGAATCCAATGTTCATCATTACATTTTTTAGTAACTTCAGGATCACTTTTGGCTTGCTTTGCGCCGTGATGGAAAATCTAGTCTAGCACAAGTATATCCTGGACTCTGGATAACAAAACTATTGATGGTGGGTCTTCTTTTGGTATGTTAAGTATTAAGTGTCTTTACAATATAAGCATGGGTTAAACAGAGCAATACTACATTGAAGTGTGTCCTACCTAAAAATAGCTTATCATTTTTTCAACTGAAATTTTTCACAGGCTATTTTTGAAAACATAGCAGATATTAAGATATTTTGTGAAATTTTGTTGTTAGAAGCTGTTTACATGAGAATTTCATTTCGGGCAAAATGAAATTCATTTTAAAAGTCACGAATCGAAACTACCCGAAATGAACTCATTTCGGTCACTGAGACAGAAATAAAATTTCATTTCGGTGTCAAAGGAAACCCCTTAAGTGGTTACGATTATTGACATTGTTTAAAAATTTCGTCCGAAATGAAATTCTCATGTAAACGGCCTCTTAGTTTCTGACGATTATATGGAAAGGTGATGTTTTTAGGCCATATTCAACTGATATCATCAACAATGTGAGAAAATAAGATGGAGTTAAATTTCTTTGACTGTGCTGTGTTTCACTGACTTTTTGATCAAAAACAGTATTTTTCAGGGTCGTAATGTGCATGCTTTAACTATTCAATGTAAAAAAAACCTATCGTACTAAGTATTTTTTTTAAAAGTCTGATAATTTGATAATGTAGGATAAATCATTAATTTGTTCTCTTAATTGTCGACTCTTAAACTCCTAAATTGGTATTTTGTTGTAATTTGTAAGTTAAGATGTTAAAGATTTGGTTTTAAGAATTAAGAGCTTTTCCAGAAGATACAAAAACAATTTAGTTTGATTTACGAACATGTAGTTTCATTTACAAACAATGTGGTTTGGTTTCTGAGCAATTTGGTTTGGTTTCTGAGCAATGTGGTTTGGTTTACAAATAGATAATCATACCTTCCTAGTTCGCTTTGTATGATATCTAAATGGCATCTTTTGAAGGTTATCCAGACAACCAAACATGAATAAGAATACAAAGTCTAGAAAAACAAAAACAAAATTTAGAAGAAAAATACAGTATACAGATAATAGGATTTTTCAATCGTAAACAAATTAATCTTATGAATTGTTTCAACAACATCGTAGTTTAGGTATAAATCTCTCTTTTTGTTACCGATTCCTACTCAAAGCTTTTAATCATAGTTAAGTTAGAAAATGAAGAAATATGTGTCAACAATTATTCAAATTTCATAAAATTTAGCAAATTTCAACAACATAGAAACGTTGTTCAGGATAAACCTAGAACTAAATTTATATAAAAAAGAATTACCTCATAGAAACTACGATCTCTTTTCGTTAACGATTTTCTATGGCTAGAAAATAGATTGAAATGTTACATAAAATAACATTACGAAGACCTATCTCTTAAAAGAATCTTTTGGATTTTCTGTTTATTGGTTCATTATTTTTAGTCAATTTCAAACAATCCGATTCAAGTATTCTCAATTTCTTGCGCCATCAATCATGTTAAAAAACTTATTTAATCACAGGCTAGTAAAAGGTTAACCTCCCACAAGCCATGTGGTGTCGCTCTCTAGTTTCCAGTCCCAAAATGAGTGAACAATATTTCTCAGCAAGAAATTTCTTTGCAAGTTCGACTTTCTTCATTGCTAATGTTGATGCCTTCTTTTCAGCAATGCTCGGTTCCCTGTGAAAATAAAGTGTTTGATTGCACCCAAATTGTAGCATAACGTGTTTTTCAAATAAAACACTATTTTATATCATAAATACAGAGTATTTAAAAACACTAAACACGATTTTCAGTTTATTCTTGTTAAACATAGGGCCAATCTGGAATTTCTACAAGATTGGATTGGATTTTATGATTTAATAAAAGACTGTACATTGAGGTAAACTTTCTAAAGACCAGCAATAAGATGGTCATTGAAATAGACTAATTCGAGTCTTTTCTTGTAAAGAACTTCAGACCTCTTCCAAACATAATGTCAAAAAATAATCATTATTTGAACCATCATATAAACTCCAATGCAATTCAAAAGATTGTAAATTATGGGAGGCAACCTAATACTATCTATTAAAATAGGAACAAAACTTATATATGTGAGTCAAATTCGAACCAGTGCTTTTATTAGGGAAACTTAACCCTTCGTAGAACGAGGCCCCTTGCTGAAAAATGTTTGATAACCTTTGGACGGCTTCGTATTTCCCAATGAAAAAAACTTCAAGTTTTAGTAATTAACCCCCCCCCCCCCCCCCCTTCCTACTTGAAAGAAGTACTAAAGTAATATGATCCATGGGTAGACCATAACAAAAAACGGAGTGATGTCATTTTTCGTCTTGTCCACGTTACCGGTTGATAATTTACAGACCAGTATTTTACTAAAAGGGGTTACAACTCAAAAACCATAATGGCTACCAACTTCAAACTTGAAAGATATAACCTGACAACGCCACCGTTCTACGAGGTAATAGAAGAAAGTTCTACAAAGGGTTAATAACGATGAAAAGCAAAAAGAAGGGGACAAAAAGTATCAAACTGAACAAATGAATGAAAAGCTATATTACCGATTTTTAAAAAGATACATAAAACAAATAAGAGAAAAAAAGAAAATTCTTTTACGTGTTCATGGTTTTGGGTTTTGTTTCCAATGCAATCTTTTGAAAGAAAACATCAAAATAGTAAAGAGTGACAGCTAAGAATGCATCAAAATGATTGTTCCTATAGCAACAAAATAAAAGATGCTTTTTTTTAGGCTTTTATGAAGATAAAAAAAAATTACACAGTTTTTATGGAACACGAAAAAGTCCAAGAATGTGGCAGCTGGCAAACTGCTTTTTTGAAGTGATTCTGAATTAGTTTAATTGAGAGAAAGTATTAAAAATTTCTAACAGTAGGAGAGGGAAATTTCTGATGGAATACTAAGGGATAATAATTTGCCACTTAATGTCTATGGGATAGCTAAACCTCTCAATCAAGAGTAGAATTTGACATAACTGGGTCAAGTCTGTTGTGTTTCTCAAAGAGATTGAGGCTGCCATGTTTCATTAAAAGCAATTCAGTCTCATGTTTCTTATAAGAAAGATTCTTATGTAAAAAGGCTAAAATACCTGAGACTTTCCTGAAAACTGTCCGGCATTTCACCTCCTTCGGACATCAGATCATACGAAACACCTATAAATAAACAACCAAATTAATAGCTCAAAATTAAATATGTTAAGAATATGTCGAAATAATATTTTGTACAATGTGTTTTTGAAGTATTTTAACTTCACGATTTGATGGATCGACATTTCACGGCATTGTAATTTCGCAATTTTTTGATTGCGTCGCGAAACCGCGAAATATTGATGCTGCAAATTTTTCATGCAATAAAGTAGATGCACTATTTAAAATTGAAAGAAGACGTTTTTCATATACCGTAAATGCTCGAATTAGCGCCTTGGGCGCTTATTTAAAATTTAGACTTTTTGGGTGGGCGCTTATTCGAGAGGGGCGCTTATAAAAAACTGAATTTTCAAACATTCAACACAACAATCTTTTTTTCCAAATAACTGCAAGACATAAACAAAATATACAT
>JAUBWS010109899.1:0-10151 GCA_032270445.1 Darlingtonia californica
AAAACAGGGAATTCAAAGTATAAAAATAAGAAGTTTGAAATGTTTTCAACTTTCATGTTTTACATATTTTTTACATAATCAAGATTAACATTTGATTGACCGTTGTGAATTAGATTAATTCAAAATTTCCCATTGATTTGAAATGTCCCCTGATGAATTTGAAACTTTCCACCATGTAATGGAATATCTTCATTTTCTTTGTATTAGATTTCCGTTTTCTTAGGAAAATTGATGTGTATCCTCCTACCAAGTGATTAAACAGTAATCACATGTTGGCTTCATGAAATTTGGGTTGAATTCTTTCAAATACTTAAAAAATTCAAAATTTTCACCCTCGATATGATACTATTGATAAGCAACCAGTCAATAGGAACCTAGTTGGTCTCTAACCTGTGGCTTTGCCTTACTATAACCACTGCTCCATCAACTGAACACACCCCTCCGTGGCAAACCATATATTTCAAATGTAATGGAAGTGAAAAATGTCTAAAAACTAAAAGTTGACAAAAATATTTACTTGAACCAGATCTTGATGGTGATGGAGTGAATGGTACAACCAGTAAACAACATAGGTAAGCCAATGACATTCCATTGTAGCGGAACAACACAGCTGTAAAAACAAAAACATAAAAATTCAATGAATGTAATTTTTTTTCACTTATCATATCTTATAAAATTTAAATTACCTAAATTTACCCTCGATCTCAGGGTCTCTTCACTTTGCTTTTTTATATCACTTGCGCAGCTCACACAGATAGGCACTCGTGGAAGAGACCCTGGTCTTGGCTGAACAAAATAACCAGGAATCTTGGTGATTTTGATTTAAACAATCACAGAATAATTTGTATAAATTTGTAATAATAAGTGAATAGATTCGTCCAATAAGAAGAGCCAATACATCAGCCAGGATCAGGGTCTCTTCAACGAGCGCCCATCCAAGCAAGTCGCACAAGCGATATCAAAAAGCGAAATGAAGAAGCCCTGGGAACAAGCCTAAATTTGAAAAAAATCTCTGATCTAACTGCGTATACATGAACTGACCAGAACCCACCAGAACTAAACATGAACCCACCAGAACTGACTATGAACAGAGCATGAACCCAAGAGAATCGAACATGAACCAAGCATGAACCCACCAGAACTGACCAGAACCAAGCATGAACCAACCAGTATTTGCTAATTTAAATGTAAAATGTTTTTCATATTATTTTGAGGCACTTTTAAGCATTTTTGGTTTCAAAATAAAAACGCTCCATTTAATAAGAAAATTGTTTCTTTGCATAATCAAATCATGATGATTTTGAATCCAATAGTGACATACATTTTTAAAAATTTGGAATTACTTGTTTTAGGCACTTTTGGTTCCAAAATAAAAAATATAAAGCAGACTGATTTCGAATCTGATGGCTATTTAAAAATTAATTTGGACCCTAAAATACCTGTTTTTGTTGATATATAAAGATTCTCCTCTCTTTTTTAGGTCTTAAATAATAGTAGACACAATAGTTAGCCAGTGGGGTTTACTTATGTGTATTACTGCTTAGTGTGGTGTTATTGGAGTTCCACCTGTTCTTTGTGAACAGACTTTGTGTTCACTGGTGTTGCATCTATTGTACTTGCATTGTTGTGTTATTAACTGAGGTCATTATCTATTTATATCTAATTAACAGTTTTAGCCATTCTTGGTTCAAAATAACAAATGCTCTACTTTAATAAAATTTGGTACACATACTAATTAATGTTTGTTGATAATCTACTACATTTAATTCAAGTTTGGTACACAAACTAATTAAGAAATGCTGATTTAAAATATTTAGAAATCCCTAGAACCATTGGAGTTGTGGTGATCGTTTACCAGGATCTTTTTGGATTGGTAAAATTTTGATTACCATTTTGATTGCCTTTTTTTTTGCTAATGACAATTAATTGTCTTATATTGACTGAACAAATAAAGGCAAAGTACAGCAATTGGAAAACCACTACCAGCCTTGACCCCTGAGTAGGCCTCGTTATTCTTTTAATGGGTTTGTTAATAGTGCAAAAATTGTCAATCTTATAACTTCTAAATAACTTCCAATGCACACAATTCGCCGGATACTTTTATATAGCTACTTGAATAAGACAGAAGACGAATAACATCGAGGGTTAGCATGCTTATTGTTAGTGCGGGTTTATGAAGAATGCCAACAAGATTCAAGTGAATAATGCTAGAATTCAAAGTAATGAGGAAAACTCATACATTTTATATCTATTAGTAAAGATCAATATATTCAACCCTGTTTGGGGCTTCTTGACTTATACTTCAGTAAATGAAATTGGCAAGGAAAACATATAGAACTTTTTGCTTACCTCGGCAAACTCAGCAGATAAGTTGCCAAGGTACTTATGTACTGAACTTCAATGACTGCAGATGTTTAAAATAAAAAATCTGAATTTTCTCAAAAAAGAATGCACAGTTCGAAATGATGAAATTTTCAAAACTTGAACAGGAACAAAACATTGAACACCCAAACAAAACAAATATCAAGATCTGCGCATTAATCATCTCTACACACCATAGTTTGTCTATGAAACTAAATGCTTAACTGAATGCATTGTGCTCACATGTGCAACAACATGTTAAGGATGATCAATTATTAAGAGAGATAACATTCAATGCTAACAACGCAGTAGCGATGATGCAATTTAGTAATCAGCTTTTTTTATAAATGCAGCTTTTGTTTATAAAGGCACTTAACTATGATTGGTTTAATTCCTGAAACTCAACCTTTTTACAGGTTTCCAGGCGTTTTTTCAGAATTAGAAATTTGAAAAGGCCCACCCGGACATAAGCGTGGGAAATTTATAATACACTGTCTGAGTGCAATAATATTTTCTTTGTGTAACTGAGGCCTATCTGTACATAACATTACACATTTGTTTGGTGATCTTTTTTATACTGGTGGGAATGATGATGATTTTTTTCTTAAAGTATTGTTGCCTTTTTTCTTGATTTTAAGAATATTTGGGAATTGACAAAAGAAAATTGAGAAGTAAGAAATGTTTAATCATATTTTCATTCATTACGAATTGCTTGTCCTCTTATTGCTAAACAATCCTCTTGTCCAAGATAACATGCCATCAAAGGCTCTTTCTATTATAAACTATTTCGCTTTGATTTGTATTTCCCTTCTTCTTTGTTTTATATTCAACAACCCTCCAGGTAAGATTGACGACACAACATATTTAATAACATGTTCAATTTAATAGCCTGCTTTTAGACAGTTTTTTTTGGTATTTTAAAAAGTATGTCAAACTGTAAAACGTTATAACTCAACAAGTATTTATCAAAATTTAATAAATGATGTAGGTTAGCCTTTTTTCATATGCACATAGATAATTTTGATAAAATACTATATCAGAGCACTATTTCGAATTTGTATGCTATTTTTGGGTCACCCAGTAGGGTGTTGTTCCATGTTTTGTGAGTTATAAAGTGGAATATTATCTTAAAGTTTCCTAATAAGATATAGAAAAATGTCCTGTTAGATATCATATCCTACTTAAGATATTTCAAGAAAAAAAACTCCTATAACCACTTCCCCAACAAAATCGCACCATCTTAGATGATGTATTGGGTTTATAGGCCACTTGAGATAATTTATACCAAATTTCATTAACTTTGCTTCACATAATCTCAAAAAAATTGCTTATTTCGAAGGTGGTTTTCCAACACTTTGTTCAAACACAATTTTAACAGGCGACCAACATGGTTACACCTAGACAGAATCCATTGCAGCCAAATTGACCACATCATTTTGCAGCAAAAGTTAAAACTATCAATAGTGATAAACAGCAGAGTCTACAATTCAGCAACCGTAGGGTCAGATCATTTATTGCTAATGTCTAAGATAGAACTTAGTGTTGTTTGGAAGAAATTTCATCAAAAAAGAGTACCAAAGAGATATATAATGTAGCGAGATTCGTCACAGATCCAGAATGCATCGAGCAGTACCAACTAAAGGTTGGCGGTCAGTTTGAAGCCCTTTTCGCCTTGGCTGACAATGAATTGGAATAGAAGAATTGTGTGAAAAGTTTAAACAGATAACGAACAATGAATGTTTCTTCTTATCAGTTATCACTTTCTCATTTAACACCAGTTTGAAACTTATATAAGTTATAGGTAACTGAGATTTCAAACTCAGCTTACAAACTCTCTACATGTTGTTAAAATCACGCTACTTGTAACGCCGCGGTGGTCTAATGGTTAGCAAGCTTGAGTCATGATCATATGTTTGGTGGTTCAAATCCAACTCGAGTCAATTTTTAGCAAGTTTAAAATAAATTCAAAGATTTTATGGTGATTTAGGTTAGAGATGTAAAGCAATCTCAAAAGCATATAAAACACCTAGGGGTACTTGTCACTTTGAATCAAATTTGTGAAGGCCACAAGTAAAATAATCGAGGTTTTTTAGGATACGTAATGAAGCCTAAGCAGACAGACTGAGCGTGCGCATTTTCATGGCTGAATGGGTGAGGCAGAACAAAAGCACGAAAGAATGGAGGAAATGCAGATTTCTTGGTAGCCTGTTCACAAAGACATTAAAAGAAGAAAGATATTCACCATCAATGCTGCAAACAAGATCTCAGTAATATTGGAGAATAAAAAGCTGACAATTGAAACCAAAGTGAAAGCGCTCGATATATATGTCAAAACAATCCTACTGTACAATTGTGAAATATGGACTCTAACAACCCCTCAAGCAGTAAAGATAATTGACTGTTTCCACCAAAAACTACTGAGAACTTATGTAGTAAATGTAAAACGGCCAAAAGTGATAAGAAATAAAGATCTTTAAGAAAAAACGAAATCGACCAAGTGGAGTAAAGAATTAAAAAAGAAATGGTTCCGTAAATTGATGCGAATGAACGAGGAGATACGTGCAAATATGAATTGAATTGAATTGAATTCTTCTGATTTAGTCAGATGTGGGTATCCACCATGTCTGTCATCTTGAAATGCCCCATTTGTGAGATTCAATAGACTGCAATAATATCTCAAAGTCAGCACTTTTTCAGCCAGTTTTGCCTAGATATTACGCCAATTAATCTATTTTATTTGGAGCAAGGTTCAGTGCAGTGTAAATGTCTGGTGCTGACAAAAATATTGTAAATATCATCAGAAAAAATCAAGTGTGAAGAACAAACAATATAAATTACACCGGACATGTTCTCAGACATGTAAATATGTCCGGTGTATTAGTAAATTCTGAGTCACCAAAACATGCACCAGACAAGAAGTCTGGTGTAAGTCCAGTGCAAATGGCCAAAAACATTTCCAAAATATACATGTCAGAAAAAAGTACCAGGCTGTCAAGAGGCAGGGTCCTGTTAGCATGGCAGTTATCCCTGACAGACAGTATATAAATGGTCATGGTACTTATATCTTGCTCTATTTGCTCCTCTTATTTTAAGGACGTGAATATTCTTCCAGTACCAGTAAAGCTATCTGCTATTCTGCCAATGACAATAAAATAATCAAAAGAAAGACTTTTTCCTGTTTTTCCAGTATTTTAACAGCAAAATAAGACACATTGCTATTCTATAGGCATATATCGTAACATGTTTCTCACCCTACCTTGGAATATTTTTTTCCTTATAGTTTGAGCTAGGAACGATGTTAAAAGTTTTGGATTTAAAGTAGATAATGACAAATTCAGTTTTTTCAACATTCAAGGATATTTTGTTGGCATTGAGCCGGATCAGCATTAACTTTCGAACATAGGGATTCAACTGATTTTGAAAAGTGCAAGAGATGGCTATCATCTGCAAAATAAAAGTTTCAGAAGTGTTAATGGCAAAATGCAGATCATTAACATACAACAAGAACAACAAAGATCCTAATACTCATCCTTGAGGTACGCCATGTTACCATTTTACAAGTGTGCTCCTCTACGCTTCGCTTAAAAACAAACGTGTAAGTGTTTTTACCTTGTGTTTGTCGGGACCACTCTCTATTATAGTTTGATTAGTCTATCAAATATACCACTCCGGCCATTTTGCCCTACTCCTGGTCTATAGGCTAACGTCCAAAACCCAGTAAGTTAAAATAACAAAATGCGGAGCATGCATAGTAACTATTTCTTCCATAACAATAGTATCACCAAAACAACATAGGAAAAGAGCCAATCATATCGCTTTTTTACGCCTACTATTAACCAATCAGCGTAGGTATTTTTAATAATCGAAGTTTAATGTTTATAGTTTCTCCTAACTTACTCTGTTTTGGACGTTAGCCGATAGACCAAGAGTATGGCAAAAAAACCTGGAACTGTTTATCAGACAAAGTTTGATCACGTGTTGATCCAATGAGCTGTCGTGATCGTTTATTTGAAATTTTTATAATTCACTTTAGTATTTATAGACAGCCCTTTTAATTCGATGTCAAAACAAATTTTTGCCGACCTAGATAGGTTTTTAGGTTGGCATGCCGTTCTGAGCGACTCTGTATGTCGGCATAAGAATTTTTTCGATCTCCAGATACAACAGACTCCCCCATTAAATGCCTTGTATACGCGTAACAAAAAGGAAATTTCTGTTTATCATTTTGTGTTTAGAAACATTGAGGTCTTTTAAAAAGACACACCAGTTGTCTCGTCTTTTTGTAAACAAATATTTGTGTTTCGATATCTATTTAAGAAAAATGTTTTTTTTCTTCATTTTTGATCTTCACTTTAATTAATGTATGTTTCGAATTCCCCGTTTATGTTGTAAATGTTTTCGTTTACGTCGGCTTTGTCGACCTTGTTATATCAATAACTCGGCATGCCGACCATACACATTAAACAGGTCGGCATGAAAAGACCGACCTTAAGTGAAATTAGCTCGGCTTTTGCGTCGGCAATGCCGTATGCCGAGCTAAATTAAAAGGGCTGAATATGTAATAATGAAACCTATTCTCCACCTTCGCGGAATCCGTGATGTGTCACAAAATCTATATAAATAAATAAATAAATAAATATATATTCAAAAAGGAAATGCTTATTCATAAATATTACCACTTTGGTCATTCAATTTCATATATAACTTTTTTTCATTTCGGGCGGTCGAGACTGATACTGTTTATAACATTCCAGGAAAGATTGGTCCACTCTTGAACAACATCTCTCCATCTTTTCTTTGGTTGTCCTGGTTTTCGCTTTCCAGGAGTCATATCTTCAACAGCTACTCTCACCGGCAGAACACTGCGCTTAATGTGACCAAACCATCTGATTTTTCTTTGTTTAACAAGAGCTGTTATTGGTGTGAAGTTGAAAGAGGTGAATTCTTGGAACTCTGTCTATTCGTTTTTTGTTAAGACATATGCGCATGATATCGTTTTGAAATACTTCAAGCTTTCTTAGCAGATCTTTTTTCCATGTGATGGTTTAGGTGACATATAGAATGCAGGGAAGAATGTAGGTCTCAAAAGTTTTTCGCTTGCTTTCCATAGAGCATTTTCTGTCGGTCAGGACTGATTTGAATTTTGAGTAAGCGAACCATGCTCTACTAATGCACTTCTCGACAGCTGTCTTATCATCTCTGTCGTTATTGAAAACTCTTCCTAGATATGTAAATTCATTGAAGTCTCAACAATAGATTCACCTATTCTACATGACACATCTTCTGGATATTCTCCAATGAACATTACTTTGGTTTTTGAAACGCTAATTTCTAAACCAAATTCTTTCGAGGTGGTATGAAAATATTTTACCACCTATCTTGAAACCGAAGTCAAGACTTTCAAGTACTTGAAGTAAAATAACCATTAGAATGATACAGAACAGCATGGCGAATGAGATATCTCCTTGCTTGACGCCTTTTAGAAGATGGATTAACGCAGTGTACCCAAGATGTGTGCGTATTCTTGTGATTGACTTTTCATACAGTTTGGCTAGTAAGTTGATATAAGCTGAATCTATCCATGTATAGTCGCTTAGTGCTCCCCATAGCTTTTCTTGATCAATCGAGTCAAAGGCTTTCGTATAATCTATGAAGCAGATTACGCATGATTGTTGGTACTCGCTTTTTCAATTATCTGTTGAACAATTTGGATTTTCTCAACAGTCCCTCTGCCTGGTTGATATGCAGCTTGACTATTTGGGAGAACAGCTATGAGATCCTGCTTAATCCGATTGTAGATTATTTGCATCTCGAGCTTATATACATGGCACTTATTTAAAAAATTGCGTCATTCAGTTCCACACAAGAAGAAAACAATCTATTAAACATTCATTTGTCAATTTTCGTCATGTTTGGGTGCTTTATCAAAGAACTTGTTCATACATTCATAAAAAATCATCCAGTATTTGGCGCCATGAATAAAAGGACATTCCTCTTCAATGTTTCGTTTTCAATGTTTCGTTATAGAAACATTGATTTAATTATCCTTTGCTCCAGTTCTTTCTTAAATCTCTGATTGCTCGAAAATCGCGAAAATAAAAAACTAAAAGGAATAGACAAAAGTAACGAAATGTATCCAGACTTCAAGAAAATAAGTTTTTGTAAATATCTAAATGCGAGTACCAAATTTTCCATTACAGTGCCTGTGAGCGAGTACGTTTTTGCGCTCGCCAAACGGAGAAGACTGTGACTGTCTTCCTACCAAATGTACCTTTTTCTGAAATGCAAAAATTAAATAAACCTTCGCTATAACGAATGAAAAAGTGGTGAAGTGAATGAAATTTAGGGAGTGTTGAAGTGGGTGCACTTTTGGCTTTTCTCCTTCCTTTGTGGCTGATTTTACATGAATTTTTATTCTAGTTACCTAGAAACCATGGAGATTCAAAATGCAAATCCAACAATATACAAACAAGTTAATGAACGTATCATAACAGCAGAAGAAGAAGATGAAGATCTATATGATCAGATTGATGCTAGAGAAATCTTTGATATCCTTTTCATGGTTTAATTTCTTTGAAACGTAGCAATAAAAACAATATTTAGCAATAACAGAGTGGTTACAGACAATTTGTATTGGTTTGGATAGGCAGAATAGGGTGACTTTGTTTATCTTGTAAATATTACAATTGCTTACGATCTAGGTATATTTTATTTTACCATGGCTGAAATCTTTTTTATAACTCCAAAATAGAGTGGAGATTTGGCCGTACAGGTAATATAAGGCGCTGGGCACCTAAAATGGAGTTTCGCTTTTGGTAGTGAAATTTGCCTATCACTGTTAATTCTGCATGGTGCCCTGAGGCGTTTCCAGGAATGCAGGACCCTCATTGATAACAGTTCATAAAGAACTGAAGAGGCTACCCTGGGAAAATATTCAAATCATTCATTCATTTAACACTTGCGCTATCAATTTGAAATTTTGCACCACTTAAGTTATGGCCCTCGGGCATAAACCCCCTCCCTTAGGGCTCTTCACCAACCCCCAAAAACCCAGGCATAATAGGGTTGAATAAGGCAAATTAAACAATTAATGTAAATCTTTTCTAATGATTTACCATCCTTAACAGTGATGTTTACATATGATTAGATACATAAACGACCCAGAGCATCCATTGACTCTGGAACAATTGAATGTTGTCGACGAACAGCATATTGAAATTGATGATGGAAAGAGCTATTTAAAGCTATATTTCACACCCACTATACCACACTGTAGCATGGCAACATTGATTGGATTATCCATAAGAGTGTTACTCTTAAGATCTTTACCTGCTCGTTTTAAGGTATATGTTTGATTATGTTTTGATAAGCTATTGGGGCATTCCATGTTAGAGTCAACCCCAACTCAAGATAGTGTTTACACTATTGCACTGCAGTAATGTGTCGCTGTCACAAAACTCCTAGGTGGTTCCTAGGTAGCTTCTTAGTGGTTAACAGTACGATAAAATTTTGCGACTTGATTGAAACCTTGTATGGAATGCTTTCTATTATACTGTAAACCTAATTTCTCCAAGAAATCCCAAACTCTCCCTCGCCTGAAAGGGGTATTTACACTATGGCTTGTTTAAAATTGTGTTTACTATGTGTCTCGGAAAAGTTTCTATTCTTTCCAATGTCTTAGTGAGTATGTGATATATACACTAAGCATAATAGTTTTCAAGTTCAGACTTAATATAATCGTTCAAGTTTGAGGCTCACATTCCCTTGGGTTATGCTTAAAATAATTTTAC
>JAUBWS010109910.1:0-10151 GCA_032270445.1 Darlingtonia californica
GGCGGGCACAAATGCGTCAAACAGCTCATCAAAGTGCGTCAAACACGCAAGTTTGATGTACTGTTTGACGCATTGAGCTGAGCGAAATTTTTGAAAAAAATAAAAAAGTAGAAAGAAATTGCGTTTGACGCTGTTGATGAAGTTTGTTCTGGAATTAACTTTTCATCAAACAAATTTCTTTCATCAGGCCAGAAATTCGTGTATTTTTTGATGAAACCAGTTTGATGATCAGTGCAAATGAAAAATTCGATTTCATCAAACATTCGAAAATCATCAAAAAACTCATCAAACAAAATTACGAAATTTTTTGATGCATTTGCGCCTGCCCTTAGCCAATCAAAATACAGATATTTTTGACGTTGACGATAAAGGTAGTTTCGGTAGGTTAGTTATTAACATTTTGATATTTATGAGGTCATCAAAAGTGACGTAATTAACCAGTTTTTGGCTTACTTCTCATGATAGATATATAATTTTTATCATAGTACAGGTTGGACGAGTATCGCCGAAGTGATACCTTTCTTTTAAGCTATATGTTAAACCTGTTACATGCCTGCTATTGGTCAGCAAACGTAACGGTAACTTTTAGACATGCCGTAACTCACCTGAGATGGCTCGCTAAGTATAAATACTGAGAGATAAGTTATAACCTATCTTTTAAAGGTCTTTCATGATATCTGTATTTAATATCTTCATGATATCTTGGGTTTTTTGCGACTTCCTACGCAAACATTTCTTTTCTGCTTCGAACCTAGACTAGTGAACTAGTCGTTATTTTTACAAATAATAGAGAAACACGGGAAAACGAATGCCACACTGCAAAGGAAAGAAAGGCTCCCCATCTCTGATATTATCCGTAGGCCACTTTTTTTCCCCGCTTCAGGTTATTAATCCGATTCTATAACTGTAAGAAACCAACTAGCTTGCTAGTAGTTTTTGTCGCTGACTTTACGGTCGCTTGCGGCTATATTTTTTCTCCTCCTCTTGTTAGCCTGTATCATACTTGGTGGGGTAGGCAAAAACTTCGAAACTTGGCTGATTTCTAATATGTAATTACTTTTCCTTTAGCTACTTTTTGCTTACTTTGAAAGGCTGTAGATTCAAAACTAAATAAATTATGAAAAAGTAATTTCATGTTTGAATCAGCTAAGTTTGAAGTTTCTCTCTACTAAACTTCATATCAAAAATCATTTATTTGCCTAGCTTATTTTGAGAATAGGACAACCTTCATGTGTTGCCAACTGGAAACAGCCTTCAAGTGAGAGACTGGCTAATATCCTTTACAAGGAGGGATTGGCCTCTCTGAACTTCTTTAGGCAAACCGATCTGTGACCTTGAGAAAGTCTAGAAATAACTAGATTAGATTAATGTTTGGTCAGGATTATTCTTCTTTTAAGTGATGAATGGTACAGGATTTTCCATCTTTCTTTCTGAGTATAGTTGATCACTTCAGTGTCGAAATATACTCACTCTCTCTTCTTTTTTTCTGGCAAGGATGGATTCATTCACCATTATATGAGAAGGAAAACTCAGAACAATAAACTAACCGCAGTTATGAATACCAGTTTGACGTCTGGCGGGATGAAGATGTGCCTCATGGCAAGGATTGGGTCGTCAGGTTTGGTTAAGCAACTTTCCTAGAGCTGGTGTCTCGATAAAAATACTGGTGGCTGTGACACCTCATCATCACTACCCTCTTTATGAGTTAAATGAATTCTTCAAGTATTGAAAACAACGGCGTTAATGGGGCTGGTCCTTTGCCCAGTAGGTATTCCCCGACACAGCATCATGGACCCGGTGGATATCCTGCCACTGCTTCACTAAAGACCTGTAGGTCCCAAAAAGAAAATAGAGTGGTTATGGAATGTTTCTATCTGAGTAGTCCTAAAGGGAGAGGATAAAGGAGAGAACGCACAAGCTCTGAGAAAGGAAAGGTATGTTTGATATTACTGAGCAGAGGTTAATATACCAAAAACCTAATAATATCAAAAAGAAATGTGGCTATCTCAGATTGAGCTAGAGGAGACTAAAAGACACATTGAAGATTTTCCTCATTGTGAATTTCACTTGAGGAAGTAGAGGAAATTATCAATAACATCCATAACCTCAATAATATGCATGAAGAAGCAGGTTCTCTAAGACTGTACCTGGGATCTACACTGAATGACGAAGAAGAACAAATTCTTCATAGCATTTGAATGATTCTGAACAATACCAAGGAACGGTTTTGAGAGGAATGCAGAAGTGTAAGATTGCAATGGAAGTAAATAAAGTCAAATCTTTGTTTCATAAACTTATAGTTTTTAGTATCACTGAGGTTAATGACCTTTTTTATGCTGGTAACAAATTGGTTACAAGAAAGGAGGGAAAAAATCCGCAGTGGAAATAGAGACTAGATAAGAAGATAAAAGACTTTGGACATATTAATAGCCTTATTAAAGAGAACAGGTTAAAGAATAGGTCAAGAAAACGGCTTCAAATTAAATACAAAATCAACCAAAAGTCATTAACTCTCGTGAGAGAAGAAATTAAACAGAGAATTAAAGCTACAGATGGAAAGATCAAGCATTAGCCAATACCAACAACATAGAAATTTAAAATTAATCAAGGTCAGTTTTACCGTGATTTAGAAAGCAAAACCAAATCAGAAAATGAAGTTCCAAGAATTTTGGTCCGGAAATTGGTGCAAAAAATGTGTCCGTTATGTAGAGATATCCGCTATATAGACTTTTATCCACTAAAAATAATTTTTAGAAAAATAATAACCGTGAGCGAGATAAGGCCTCATTATCCTAGTCTAGTAAGCGTTTCTTAGTGCTAAGAAAGCCGTGGACATTTTTGCTAATCCTAATTTTTCTAAGTCTTCTACAAATTTGTTAGTATTGTCGTTGTAGGCAGTGGCGGGGTGGGAGGCTAGCGTCTGGGGAGGCCAAGCCCCTTTTCTTTTTGGCTAATTACAATCTGACGTATGAAATGGGCAAGCATTTGTTCAGCTATACCCTCTGTTCTCAAATCACTTTTGAAAAAAGGATAAAAAAAACAACTAATAAATACCATGTATAACATGCAACTATACGTTCAAAAATTTTGACATTTTATGAAACTTAAAACATGACAGTTAGGCTAAATAACACTAAAAAACTAAACAAAAAAATTTAGCTCCTTTAGAGTTTGATGACAAAATTAAGAGAAAACTTTTAAGAAAAATTAAGGCCAATCTTTTAATTCAAGATAAGCAATTTTTTGAAACGCGTACCAAGGCAGTCGTGAACAATTTAGATTATTAATTTGTGAATACTTTTGCCAAGTAAGTCAATCAGTCCCTTTTTTTAAGACTCGTCAAAAACGTTCTTTCTATTGCCATCAAGACTGTTCTTTTAAGTCTCTTATATTCCATTGTAGAGTTTTATGTCTTAACACTTTTAATTGTGGAAAACGAGCACTCAGCGGAGTAGGAAGTGACGTGTACTGCCATGGTTATTTAAAAGTCTACGTTAAGGAAAATATAAGTTATGGAGAATGCGCAGCAGGAGTTTCACACGGAAGCCAATTTCCTGATTTTTTTATGGTTACTCGCTGCACCGAATGTTCCGCATAAAAACTGTTTTCTTTGCCCGTGCCTTTATAGCGCAAGCGTGTTGGGCAAGAAGGAAACAGATCTGAATATCAGGTTACTTAAGAAGCAAAACGACACTGAAAAAGGAAGGGAAACTTATTCTTCCCTGCGCCGTATACGATTCCTGTTTCCATGGGTATTTACTATTACTGTTTGCTTGTTTACAACATTCAACTGGACTGTACAATCTGCTACCATAGCATAACATGGCTTGGGTACCCATAGGTCAATTTTGGATAAATTAGGCTCAAATTGAGAACAATAAACAAAAAATCGATAAAGGTGAGGGCATCTGAGTATCATTTTTTGCCATTCCTGCAATCTCCTTATCAGGGTCCACGCTACAATCTTGAAACTAAGGGGGCAATATTCGAAAAGATTTTAGGTTTACAATCACTCGAGGGTCGACTATGGTTGGGGCCGAAGGGCGAAAAAAATTTTTGAGCATCTAATCTTTCCAAAAATGACCTGCTTTTATACTTCCAATAAATCTTCCAATGCAAAAATATATAAGTTTTTCATTGTACTTGTCACCTGCAATTATCCATAGAATTTGTAATTGCTGACCTTGGTTTTAGCAAATCGAACTGATTTAATTATGTTAAAGCGACCCAGCTATATTTTAAGTTAAAAAAGCTGCTAAGAAGAGAGATTATTCAGAAAAGACACTAAAAGCTATAGCAACGATCCCTGAAGTCTTTTAATTTAGTCAAAAAAAAATTTACATGTCAGAAAAGTGAGCTCGGTACAGTGGGCCCTGCCAATTCATCACTTTTCATCTTGTTAGCCATTTTCGCTATTGACCTTTTCTTTATTGTTAGAAAAGACATGTAAAAAAATTGGCCATGATTTTTGATCATAAGGATAAAATGTTGTTTGGAATGGTAATTTTTTCAACTGACTAGGTTTAGCACCTAGGTAAAGGAAGTTTCAATGTTCTGCGAGAGGTTTTATGATATGAAGTCATAGTTCATTTTGTTCATGTTTGCCGTTTGGTCTCTCAGGTACTCTAGAGTACCGAATAACCGTTCCCCAGATCATTAATAAAGATATTTCCAACCTCCCCTAATTTTATTCCCCCAAATTCAAAACCAACTCGTGAATGCGTACATATTTGCACGAAATTCATAACAAAACGCATGAGACATGAATTATATCCATATGATTTTACATCATTAGAGAAAACTTGAGCCTGGAGTATTTGACCGCATTGTGTTCTTTCTTTACTTTATTTTTACCAAATTATTTTTTGCGTTATTACAACCCCCCCTTTTATTCCAACCCCCCCCCCCCCCTCCGATTACTCGGTACGCTAGAATAGTCCATCTACCTACCCCTACCCATAGTGTCAAATAATTAGTATTTTGCTAATAAATAATTGTACAAATGTCAGTATTAGATATGACTGCATATTTCATTGGTAACTTTCCCCATGTATCAGTTTGTTGATCTTGCTGATTTAATTGAAGAAGACAGTTTTGGTTGACATTCTGTAAAAGCACGAAGGTGTAAAAACAGGACTTGTCTAAGTTTAAAACATATTTTGTTTTCTCATAATACCAATATTTTCATTATCATTATGAAATTGAATTCAAAAATATTTTAAATCTATGTTTTCCTAATTACATATATTTAATATAGATTTAATTTTGCAAGCAATTTTTTTACAAGAGTTTACTAAATATTTCTTATTTGAGTAGAAATTAATAAAAATATGTCAAGTTGAGAATGGATTTTGATTTCATTTTCCTTGCAACTATTAACGGCCTTACAAAAAAAAATATTTTTACCCATTTTTACTTTTTATGATTATCAATTTTTTATGTATTTCGGCATACATTTTTTCACGCACGAGGAAAGGGAATCATAGTGGTTACGAAAGGATTCGACTGTGTTCGAAACATGAATTTTTCAGTTGGTAAGAACCATTTTCTTATATGGAAAAACATTTTTATGATTGTTGTTTCTAAATGACTTGATTACTTATAATTAAGGAATTGTTATAATAAGGTACATGGAAATTTCCCGAAATTTATTTGTAAAAACATGAGATTGCTAGCTAGTCTAAAAAATACTGTAATATTAGCGGGATTTGTTTCCCGAATGAACTTTTGCAAGGCTTGATTAAGTTTAGCTACTGTTTAAAATTATTGAGACGACGTCATTAGATAAAGACAGCCGCAATAACTTTGATTTTAATTTGGCTAAAATGTTACAGCTATTTCATCAGCGTTAGTTAATTTTTAATTTCCCCACATTTTACATAAATCTAGAATTTCAGTCGAATTTTTCGAGAAATAAACTGTCGGAGCTGAACAAGTTTACACATCTAAGCTGACGTCAGCATTTAAAAAAATTCACTTTTACCGTTTTTATATTTTGAAGTATATAATCAAAGAGGGTTTTATAAACTAAGATTGTTTATACTTGAAGATACTTTACTTGAAAATCGCTACTAAGATTAAAATTCATCAAAATCTGATAATAAGTGGCAAATCTCTGATTCAAAGAAATCAATTGACAACACGAAGAGAATTTCTATTCTATTCTAATGATGTTCTGTACTAAAGACATTGCGTATTTCAAGGTGACTTTAACCCTTAGACGCCGAGTGACGCCAATTGGCGTCCAAAATTGACCAAAATACCACTATGTCTTTCGAAGCCCATAACTTTTAAACAATTAAGAATTGGCCCAAACACTGCAACTTTTTCCAGTGTTCAGAAATTCAAATTGAAAGTTTAAAAAGTGTAAAAAAAAACCTTGCAAATTTTTCACTTTTTAAAAAAACACAGCGTGTTCAAAGGGTAAATAACAAATTTGAAAAGGGAATAATGAAAAATTACGACCCTGTGCATTTGGAATGTTTTGGGAATATATTCGTCTGAATTCGTATCTTGTTTCTTCGCACAGATGAGATTGCCGATGTTAACCATCTTAAAGTCACACATTAGCTATTGATTTTTCTTAAACATTTATCCCTGCTTGGTAACAAAAGTTGAAGGCCTCCAATCATTTGTTTCCTGAAAACAACAGCTTTGTTGACTAATTAAACACCGCTAAAAAGTATCGATATCAATAAATGAAATATCGAGGGACCTCTCTTTCTTGTAAAAACCTCACATGCTACAGAAGTAACAGTGGTTGGCAAAATTCACTTCAGTAACCGACTTCCTCGTCGGGACTGGCTGGTCGGTCCTCCACATTGTCCAACGCTATAACGACATAACGCCTTAGCCACGCAGCCACGGTTCCATGAAAATTCAAACCCTTAGTTTTTCCAAAAGACTAAACCAAAGTTGTTTCAATTGAATTTCAATGTTTTATATTTCAAGTTCTCAAAGGTGTACATTATAGATAAGTTACAATCTCTGAAATTGAAATATTGGCCGCTTATGCTATTATATGCCTTTGCGCGTTCATAATGAAAAAATAAAACTAGAAAGAACTAACCTAGGCTAGTGTGTCTTAGTTTAGGTGGGTTTGGGCGGAGGATATTTGCCTCAACACCGAGTTAAAGTGAGAGGGCAAACTGCTGGCGAGCGCTGGGGAGCAGCGGAGATTACTGGTGTTTTGCGTGTAATGGAAAGAGACGAACTAAAGAAATCACCTAAGGTTTGGGAATAAAGGCAATAGAGAGTTTAGAGGAATTTTGAGGCGTTTCTGATGGCTCGAGGTGTGTCATAGCGAGACCCAGGTTACGCTGAGGAGTTCGCCGGCCAACCGTTGCATTGACGACTGAAAGAGTTTTCTGTCACAGCGTGACGTGAATCAACGGACCCACGCTATGACTAACCGAGACCAACTTCCCTTGCCACCTGAGACTCTGCGACACACCAAGGCCGCACGTTGTTTCAGAGTAATTTGAAGGTCTATTCGATGGCACATTCATTGTGGTTAGAAAGCTTACGATTTTAACAAAAACTAATGCTTGTGGTTGCGCGTGTTACACTCGTACGCTTTATTTTTGTGTACTTTACCAGAAAATTGATTTTTCATCTCTTTGTAACGGTCCTACCATTTTAAAGATGGCCAATTGCAATAAGAAATCATCGCCCAAAATATCCAATAAAAATAAAAATATGAACATTCTTCACAAAACGAGAGACCAGCTAGCCTTTGTTACTGTACACGCGTCTTTTGCTGACCAGGAATCGGGGAATATCGGGATTTGCACTAACTTGTAGGTTTTTTTTTTGGAAATTGAATTCGGCTTTAACGAAGTGAACGAATATTGCCGGAGTTAAAGCGGAGCACCCGTTAGAAGAACATTAAAAAATATAACGATTTTGATAAATTATTTTAGACATTATTTATCCCTTTCGCGACGTGTTACCCGTACCACCGTCCACGGGGGTTGTAGGGGGCGGACTCCTCTGCCGTGTCAGAAAAATTAGGAGTGGTACAGAAACACAAGAAAACAAACTTTCCAAAGAGCCTAATTTGAGCATCTAAATCGGTTTAGTTAGAGAGATATTCAAGTTTAAAGTTTGGAAAATAGATGGTGGTTAAACATTTTAGTAAAAATATCTAAGGAAAATGAAGAAAACTTTACATTTTTGTCTTATTCGTGAACATTAGTGCCAAAAAGTTCAATTTGTTTGACCCGCAAATTCAAATACCCACCTAGCGTCATTGGGGTTAACTTTTGTCATTTTCAGTTTGCCCTATCAAGACCATAAATTGAGAATAATCAAATTCGTTCTTGCTTGAATTAACCTATTCGCAATTTTTGCTTTCGAATTTCACAATTTTTTTCGTCACTCGAAATCTTTACTTCCAATTTTTACAATTTTTTTCAGCCACTCATTTGCAATCTTTACTTTCGAATTTAGCATCTTTTTTCGGCCATTCATTCGCAATCCTAACCTTCGAATTTTACATCTTTTTCGTCCACTCATTCGCAATTCTTATTTCCGAATTTTACATCTACTTCGGCCATTTATTCGCGCGATGTTTATATCCATAATTTAGCTTGCCTTGAGGTATTACGGATATAAGTGGAATACCCGTCCCATTTCTACTGCTAAAATTGTCAACAGCAATCGCCGAAAAAAGGCATCCTTAGGAAAATGAGCTGTATTGGAAGAAAACAGATAGTATTCAAGTAAGTTGGCTGACCTGGTATTCAGGGATGGTATTCAAACTAGGAGGAATTAATGAAAATCCTTTAAATCAAATTTTAAATATGTATAGAAAATTAATTAAATATATTCAGGACCAATATTTTCCACCCTTGAATGATTTATTGTGGAGTAAACAAAGCGGCATTTTTTGATACATTTTAGTGGTAAAAAATAAACTTTCTTTCATTAATTTGGATCGATAAAAAACATTTTGCAGAATTGTTTACCATAATAAGTCCCTCACAAAAAATCGAGAAATCAAAATGTTTTTGGAATTTCGGTCGAAAAGAGAATTCAGTGTAATAAAAGCGGACAAAATTGTATGTTTTTCTTTTAAATTTTACTCGATTCACTCACATTTTGTTCACACATGCAAAGGGAATAAATGAACGTGGAAAAAATGGCGAGTTTTATCTTGTTTCAATATTTATTTCAATAAAGTCTTTCCATGGTCTTTCTGTGACACCGTAATCTCAAAACATATACATTGATATCAAAAAAGTAAATTAAAAGTTCGCACGAGAAAATAATAACAGAGTCGTTACTTTCTTGCAATTTCTTTTGTTGATACTTTAAGTGAAGAAAAGAACGTCCAATCAGAATACTCGTTAATTTTTAATTGTCTCTGAATGAGGTCGATTTTATTTTTAATAGGAAAAATATTGTGTTATTATTAAACCGCTGAACGAATGTTGGCAGAAGAAACAAATAAATAAAAGAAAAATAAAGTAATAAGAATAAAAGTAAAAAGCATATATAGATATGATAAAGGATAAACACAATACCACATGTCTACAAACAAACAAACAAACTAAATAATTTTTTTCCTCAAAAATCTAACGTTTGCTCCTGTTTCAAACATTGTTTCTATTCATTTCAACATGGTCACGTGACAAAAACTGAGCAAAGAAAATAACTCAAACAAACAAATAAACAAACAAATAAACAAATAAATAAACAAGAGAACAACTAAACAAACAACTAAACCAACAAACAAACAAACAAACAAATTATTTACGACAAACTTGTAATAAAATAAATCCATCAACCAAACAATCACGATAGTTACTTTTATCAACACGACCATAACAATCAACCTTCTCGTGAAGTTTCGGATTGAGAATGTAACGACCTGTGTTGGCATTCGTCCATCCTTCTTCAACGAGAAGGTAAATAACAACACGATCATCAATAACACGCACACAAACATTGTTGTTGCGATGAACGTTACTATGATGGGTTTTCAATCCATCAAACTCCCATCCATCGACAACCCACACATACAACTTTCCCTTCTGCCAACGTTCGTGTATGTTGACTTTATAATATAATCTACCGTTTATGATATATCTTGTGTCACTTTCCATCACATCTAAAAGTTTTTTAAATAACGATTCATAGTTATCAAC
>JAUBWS010109921.1:0-10150 GCA_032270445.1 Darlingtonia californica
ATGCAGTCTTGAACGTCTATTTTACAGGCAGTGATTCTGGTGTTGAAAGAAGTACATCGTATACGAAACATACAAAACGGTGTCGAAACTGTCAGTAAAGTTTATGTTGGAGCAAGTCTTGAACAAATTTTCTTCGTCGCTGTTCTCATTGGAAGTGTAAGAGGTTCGTAAAATGCAAAGACTTTGTTTTAACATATGTGTAAAATATGATCCACGTATTCTAAAATCCAAGGCCTCGCGCCGTCAACTATGTGTCTAGGCCTCGCACTTCAAATCCAAAAACAGCCAACAGATAATAAAAACGTTGGTGAAGTATAATGCTAATATTTCTATTGTGTTTGTTTCCCGTTGATGCATGGTTTCCCTTTCCGTCACTGTCCTCTCGAATTGTGATGGTCTATGGGAAAAGGGGGCACAAAGCCAACCATAATTCACTTGTTTACCTCTCCAAATCTATAAAAAACATGAAAAAAAGCATGCAATTTGAGTGTCGCTTAAATAGAAATGCCCTCCTCCAGAGACGTTTTTAATAGATTTTGAGAGGTAAACAAATGAATTATGATTGGTTTTATGTCCCCTTTCCCCATAGACCATCACATATTTCAACCATCTCTCTAACTTGAAACATTGTCCCTAAGTAGTTTGAATTGAAGAGGGCATGATAACTGAAGGATATTCAAATGCTATTATTGGCATCTCTTACTATAGGAAGTGGAGCGAAATTCATTCTACGACCACTGGACAGCTTCATTAGAGGTAGTCTGGTGTCCGACAACGAATTCCTGAAGCCAACTTTGTAAGAAATAACTTTCTGTTTTTTTTGTTTGTCTTGCATGCAGTATTAAACATTGCAGACCGTTTATTTAACAATGAATTGTGTTCACGTCCTCAACTGAATTTAAACCCATTGTGGGCTCAGTTGGTATTGCAACAGCCTTAGGAGTCCAGGCTAGATTTTTTGCTAAAGATAATCGAGCTTCTATCAGTACTGGAGTATTCAGATAATAGAAATATAACTTCTTACATAAAAGAGACACTTGGATGGTAAAAAATTTGAGAGCCCAACTGGTTGCGCTGTTTGCCATAATATCTACGGAAAATTCAAATTCATATATTTTTTTGTTTTTTATAGCCCCCCCCTCTACTGTATAAACTTTATCTTAGAAAAAATTCTATACCCTCCATTTTACATTTGTTTATTTTTAGCGCTACATAACATTCTCACTCTTTTCTTCTCCACGTTGCTTGTGCCTTATTACAGTGTAAAACACACCTTAGAAAATCTTCTGTAACCCCCATATACATTATGTTTATTTTCTGCACTCTTTTCTTCTCCACGTTGCTTGTGCCTAATTACAGTGTAAACGACACCTTAGCAAATCCTCTGTAACCCCATATACATTATGTTTATTTTTAGCTCCACAAAACATTCAGTAGTTTCGAGCGCTCTCATTCTTCTCCACCGAATGGGTCATATTCCAATTGACGAACCACTTCTCATCACAGTATTGTTTGTATTTGCCGGTACCGTGCAATTAGTCATCTTCATTTTTGAAAAGGAAGACCCTTACACGCTTTTGGAGAATTTGTTCGCTGCCGTGTTCTTTAAACTGCCGAAGGAGTTGTCGAAGCAAGATACAAAGAAGAAAGCCGATTAAAGATCAAATAAGTCGGAATATTTCAATTTTAAAGTCCGGCTAAGCCTCAGTTTCTTGCTCATATAAAATGAACGGCGAGCACTTTTTTCAGAAATGCGGTCTTTGTTAATGAAAAAGCAGTCAAAGCAATATCTCTTGTCAAAGAAAATGAAAGCCTCAGTGTCTGAGTTGCGTGTCGCTTAAATAGAAATGAACTTCTCCGCAGACGTTTTTTCATGACTTTGAGAGGTGAACAAGTAATTTATGGTTGGCTTTATGTCCCCTTTTCCCATTGACCGCCACATACTTCTTCTTTTAATTTTTGATATTTTTCATTTTTTTTTTTATAGACGTTATTTCGTCCTTTTTACTTTATAATTATTTAAGGTATACGAAAAATTAGCAAATTTATTTAAAAATAGATATATAATATAATTTATATATATAATATTATGATTACATTATTTTACTCGGAAAACGTACCTGCCCGGATTGCCAATTGCAGACTGCGTGCCGTTTAAACAGAAAACATTCCTCCACATGGGTTTTTCACGATTTTGCCCGCCGGGTATATAGTCCAGATATAGGGATAAAGTTTTTCTTACTTTGTAGAATTGATAAAACTTTTTTCTACAGTATACCCTCGATAAAGTAGGACTGTGAAGGGACCAAACAAAATTATACATTAAATGAATAGAAAATTACCCACTTAGCGGACGTCCCAGTTATCCACAGTGTATTTTTAGTTGTGCTTTGAAGGAACCGAAACTAGCAGTCCCACATAGCGATTGCTATTATATTGGTTTGTATGAAGTCTCAATTATCCAGGTCCTAGTTATTATGGACAGTCAGCTGTAATTTCAAAAAATATGAATTGGGATATATAGTATCGTGGGTGCGCCAAAAAAAAATCAGGTGTTAACCCTATTCTGATTGGCCATTTATGGACGTTCAATAAATGTGGAGGAAAATAAGGCTAATTTTCAATGAACTATAGCTTTTGAACAAAAGCCCCAAATTGAGTAAATAGTTTTCTCGATTATATCAATGGAAGTTTTCCAAAAATAGCAGAAAGACATGCTGAAGTCAGCATTTTTTGTAAAAATGTGATGACGTCATAACGACGTTATTTTGGCCATATGACGTCAGAAATTTACTTTGAATTGTCATAAATATAAAGCACTCTAAGAACAACACATTCTGACAAAGTTTCATTACGTAACCTATTCTAGATCAAAATTTATGACCAAAAAAAATTTTCAAAAATTTTAGCCTACGGAGATTGGTTTTTCAGCATCCACGTGACTAAAATGGCCATAATTCCTAAATGGGTGATCCTATTAACCTGAAATTTTCACAAAATCTGTCAAAAAAGAATTTTTTAGTTATTAAATTTTTTTCCAGAGAAGTTTCCCTCCCTCCCCCCTTTCCCCATTCAGAATAAGGTTAAACTCTCATATTGTAGTACAACGAATAAATGCCCACTAAGAAGCCGAAATTATGGATTGAACGTTGAACGTACCCTTCTATTACAAGCTCCCTTGAATTAAATTTGAGACAATGAAGTAACTCAAATATTTTAACTGAATTTTTTTCAGTAATTTAGCTAAAACCCTATAATTAGATTGTAGGATATTATAGATATTTATTTATAATATAGAGGTAGTAGTATATTAGAAACAGGATGATAAAAAGCATTATTTCATTTTGATTGAATTACAGCTATAACAGCTTACAAAATTTTTCTTGAAAAATTGACTTTGGTTTAAACATCTTTCTGAAACTTCAATATCTAGTATTTAGTCTGCGAGTTTTTTTGCACTTTTCGTAGACGTAGATATTTTATCTAATAACTTACTGAAAATTTATATTTTTTTTAGGATAAATTTCGCTAAGCAAAGTATTGTAATTCATAGTAATTTTAATTTTTAAAGTTGATTTTTATTATCTTGATTTTTTTAGATTAGCGTATTGAAATTCAGGAACACGAGTTGAGACCTCATGGAGATAAAAGTCTATTATTGTTTCTGCTGTTGAAAATGTTTCTCGTCCAAATAAAAAAATAAAAAAAGGAGTTTTCCCTCATAAGAAGTTAAAATTTCTGTATATGAATATTACAAAACTGATAGTTTCTTGTTAAGGGTTCACGTGGATTCAACCGTCGAGTGTTTAAGGCGCCGAACTCAAAACTCAGCGTTCCTTCGAGGCTTCGATAATGAAAATTCGTCATAGTTCCACAAGGTACCTGTAAAAAGTGTCCCAGAGAGGTAGGATCGGTAGCAGCTCAAGTAGTCTCCTCCTGGGTGTATATTATCTAATCCACAGGGTGGAGAGTGCAATTCCAAATCAGAAACATCATGTTGAGATGAACTGCGTCACTGCGTTCGGGCGATTCTGAAAAACGTCAAAATAAACCTCGGGCTACTTATTGCCTGTATAAAAAAATAAATTCAATATCCGGAATTGTAGAATAATATCTAAGTCTAGCTATTTATTACCTCGCATACCTAAATTCCTTGCCGTTCAAAATACCAGGTGCTTATACATGGGGATATGTCTTCTAATTTCAATTTTCAGGCGTGTAGACTTCCATTTACAGATTGTAACAGAATGAAAAGAAAACCATTGACTTGAAATAACTTCTCTGTAATATTTTTCCTTTTCAGAAATTTCAGAAATAGTACTCTTGACTCACTGAGAACAAGTAACCATGAAACGACAATTTTGTGACTTGAATGTTCAAGAGTGCAAAAGTTACCCTGAGAATCTAGATAACATTAAGCATCTCATTACCCTCGGCTACCATATTGTTGCATTGAACCGCCATTATGGATGTCCAAAAAAAGAACAGAACAAACAAAAAAATTCCAAGGAGAAGAGCACCCTGGAGATAGCGAAGGCTTACGTTCAAGACGTCAAGAAGCTGCACGACCGCTTGAAAGCTGATATAGAACTTATGCGGGTTAATAATTTGAACGTTAGCGGCAGCGTAGCGGATCAAGACATTGAAGTACCTGATAATTTCAAACTGCTCTCGAGGGTGACGTTCGAAATCGATGACATGGAACAGCTGAATTATTTTCGTGGCCCTAGCAATAAAATGATAATGAGCACATTTGATTTAATTGCGGTTTATCCGAAAACGTTAAAAGTTTTTCAGTTGTTGATGGAAGGGAAGTTAGCCTTTGATATAATCAGTTTCCCTATGGAAGAAAAAACGCCGTTCAGACTGGATAGACATCAAGTGGGACTGGGTACAAGTAAAGGTATTGTGTTCGAAATGAATTTCGGGAAGGCTGTAAAGAGCCAATCGCTGCGCAAGTACATCTTCACGAATTCTCAAAGTCTTGTATCAAAAACAAAACGCGGTGCTGGTATTATTGTCTCCAGTGGAGGAGAGTGTATAATGGATTTCCGTGCTCCACCGGATGTCGCAAATTTGTGTAATTTGTTTCGCCTGAACGGCTCGTTAGGTTTAGATGCTATTAGTATAACACCAAAGAAGGCGGTTAACCGCGCTCTCATTCGTAGAGAGACCTTCAAAGGTGCTGTTAAAGTAGAGAAAATTGAAACAGATGAAAAGAATGATGATGGAGAGCCGTCAGCGAAAAAACGAAAATTATGAGATGAATTGACAAATGTGCCCGTGTTCATTTTGGTGTTAAAATGAATAGTGACTAATCCAATTAGAAGTATTTTTTAGTGTATTTTTGAAATATTATAGTATTTTTGCCATACTAAATGGTACTAAGCCTTTATACAATTTCATATTTGATATAAAGTGGTAGAGCTATCACCCGGCAAGCGAGAGGTCCTGGGTTCGAATCCTACTTGATCCACAGTGTTTGCAGGGTAGTTAAAAAGGGCTGGAAAAGCTGAGAAAAGATCACTTTTTGAAAACGAGGCTGGAAAAGCTGGAAAAACATGTCTTTTGTCAGTTCATAGGCTGGAAAGGCTGGATTATTTTAATGTATTCTTGTTAATGCTGCATGTCTTTGATTATGATACTTTTAAATTGAGCTTGCAGAGCTTTTGGCTCCTAATGCTCAGGTCTCACGTGAAGAATTTTGTATGTTATATAATTTTTTGCGTTTTCGTATGATTTGGCTCATAAATGCCAAGTATAACAATGTTAGTATCTTTTTATGTATCATAATATTATATATCATATATTTGCATATCTTTTGGCTAATGGTTTACTGAGTTGAACAATTTTGTATGCTCCAGGGTGTCCACTTTGTCAGGATTTGTCAGGACTTTTTTCAAGTATTTGCATAATGTTAGGTATTTGTCAGGAAACCTAGCCATTTTTTGGTTCTGTCAAGACATTGTAAGAAATTTCTTGGCCCTTTCATATATTATGATGTGCGAAAGCATTTTTTATATAGATACTCATTAACTTTCTGGGATATTATGTTTTTCATTCTTTATACAAGATCAACGACTGTAGTACTTTGCTGACGAGGATTTAGTAATAATTAAGATAGATAATTTCTGAGTAAGCGATCAGTCATTTGGTATTGTTTTCAACAAGTTTAAACAATTTTCTAATATCAGGTGTTGATCTAGAGCATTAGACCGTATACGGTAATATACGGCACCCGTATTCAAACGTTTTGCACGCTGTGTGATAAATGAACTTTACAATGAAGCGTGGAAATTTGATCGGTTAAAAATTTGACTATTGTAATTGCATTATGTATGTTCAAATTTTAAAAACTTAAAATCAAAGGTCCAGGATAATAATTAGGCTTATTAGCATAAAAGCATAACGACTGCAAGCATATGAAGGCTGAGATTCAGGCTTTAAAACAATAGATCTATTGTTATAGCACAATAGAAATTAAGCATATTGCCCAGCCTGAGCTCAAAATCGTGATCGTGATTGTTCTAAAGAAAACCTTGATGGTAACTACTCTCCTATTGAAAATACGCCCCGGATTGTAACACAGTTTTGACCACTTCTTTGCCGGAAATTTTCAAGATTTTGGGTTGCTGAGCTCCTAGGTCCGTACCCAGGGTTCCAAGACCGTATAAGTTTTTAAAATCCCATGACAAATATAGTTGTCATTAGCATTTAAGTGGTTAACATGAACCGGTATAAGGTGTTTCAACTTTGTTTGATACATTTTGTTGGCGCGTCGTTCGACTACTACACTGTGCCTACAGGATTAGAGAATCAGTGAATTCAAATGCCTTCAAAACAATCAAGAAAATCTTCTGAAATTCCCAAAATATTAGGGAGAATGCTTGTTTAAGGGAGATGACTTTTTAATTGTATACGCGTTGGACCCAACCATGTTCGGTCCTCCTGACCTTTGTCACTACTTAATCCCCCAGTTTTAAGTTTGTGGCCCCTGTCCCTGTTAGTTGAATGATTTGACCTATTGATAAGTACAATTTTAACACTCCAAAGTTATCTAGGCTGCCTCAAAGGTTGGGAAAAAATCAGAGAAAAAGGGATCAAAATGCATGGAAAATCAGGGAAATCTATCTTAAGATTCTAGCAGACATCTTGTACAATTTGAATCCGAACGCAGTAAGTTTCTTTGGTTTTCCGTTCGTTTTCCTCGGTAATCTGAATACGGTTCCCTCGGCATTCTGACTGAATAGAGCTTTTATAGTGTTTTCAATATTTTTTAGCAATGCAAACTGATGATATAAAAAAAGAAAGTTACAAAGAAAAATTAGAACGTGTTCAAAACCTCTTCACGAGAAATAGGTAAGAAAAGATAGCAAAATACTCTCTATAACTCGAACTCTCCACAACTCGGACGATTTTTTTGTTCCCTTGAGCGTTCGAATTATAGAGATGTTATTGTAAGACACACAAAGCTCGTCTATGTATTTATTATAAATCTGAGTTTAAATCTGAATGTACTGTTGTTTTTTTAGTGAGGGTCGTTTAAATCGAAATTTGTTCATCGTCTCACAATGTGTTGGTGCTGCAAGTATTGCTGGATTTGTCATAGGCGGTCGTATCGGAGCGCGTGTTGGCGCTGTGGAACATATTGAGAATTCTACCTTGTCAGTATACGCCTCGAACGCGCATGCTCAGGTAAGTACATACTTTAAGATTTCCAGGAGGTCTCACCTGTAAGAATTGACAAAAGAGTGGATGTCCAAGGGGTCCCAATGCGTAACATGACAAATACAGGGGGTTGGGTTATTATTTTTGGACATGCAGGGGGTCATGATATTTTTCATGTAAGCCCATATCCTCAACATAGGGTGAGCAATTTTTTTCTGGAAAACCCCATTCACTTCTTAAACTGCCTGGTGTTCCGTGGTGTTTTTAGGAAGGCTGGATAACAATTCTTGTAAAAAGGGGCTTTCTTGAATACGTAATCAATTCGCTCATTCATCCATCCATCCATTCATTCATTCTTTCATTCATTTAATCATATGAGCTCTTCTTTTACTTATTTTGACAGAGGCAGTACCATGGTCGTGTTGTATTAGGATTTGTCAAGAACGGATCGAAGTTTGGATGGCGTGCTGGTGTCTTTGCTGGTCTATACAGGTAATTATACTGTTGTTAGCTATGTTTCCTTTATTCCTTTTTCCTATAGAGTCATTGGAATTTTCAAAATTTCTAATTCATGAACTCTTTGGGTACGAATGTGCTCCTTCACATTCTGAGACTAAGTCTAAAAGCTAAACCACAAGTAAAGTTTCAGTGAAATTGACCTTGGGGAGGTCGTGGATTTTAGACCTATAAACAAAATCATCGTACGTTAAAAATTAGAAATTTTCAATGGCAAAGCTTCGAGTTTGCTTTTTTAGGATTTTTTCACAAAAATAAACAATCGCGAAATTTCAAGTTTTCCTTTGCGTTTGTATCTCTCTAACAAAGTGATGGAAATCTAAATTGAAAAGTGAAATCACTAGAAAATCACAAGGCAAATAATTGAAGACTAGCAAAAAAAAAATTTCTTTATACGAGATTTCTTTTTCTCTCTGCACTATAGGATAGTCTATATTTTAATTTCCTTTCAGTTTGCTGCTGGTTACGTTTAATGAAGCGAGCAGAAAAGCTAATGATTCGTCCAGTTTCCTTCTAGCTGGAGGTTTGTTATAGTTTACATTATTTCACTCGGAAAGGGCTATCACATACGAAAGCTCAGTCTGCAATT
The DNA here is from genome assembly GCA_032270445.1 of Darlingtonia californica. Taxonomy (NCBI): domain Eukaryota; kingdom Viridiplantae; phylum Streptophyta; class Magnoliopsida; order Ericales; family Sarraceniaceae; genus Darlingtonia; species Darlingtonia californica. The sequence continues at coordinate 8,774 of JAUBWS010109921.1, forward strand.
CAATGTAATAATGAAATGATGCCCCGGGGAAACACCTCTTTTGTTTAGAAAATGAAGCTGTCAAGCTGTTCAAAAGGGGCTGTTTCATTTGAACTTCCTATACATTGAACTTTGTTCTTTGCTGTGAAATGCAGTTAAGGGTCATGCTATAAACTCAAGGTACAACCTTCTCCGTTCGGCCCACCATCCCTGACGCCATCACCATCTCTATCTTTGCCATCACTTATCATCATTACTGTCACCATTACCATCAATAACACTCATTGCCAACACTACCACCACCTCCAATCACTAGTCACACCACACAATCACCAGTCACACTACAACCACTTTGATTCACTAGTCACACCACACAGTCACCATTCACACCACACAACCACCAGTCACACCACACAACCACCTTCAATCACCAGTCACACCACCATCTACAATCAGCAAAACAATCCTTAATATCATCATCACTACCACGTCAGTAGTACTACAAGATAACATAATAATGCTTAAGTTCATTTTTTTGTTTTGTTGTAGCTCTCACTGGAATGATATACAAGAGTTTGTCTGGATGGAGGTCAATGGTTGTGGGAGCAATTCTAGGCACTGGGTTGAGGTGAGTTATCAAATCAGTGTTCTTTGGGTGCAGAGTCGTGATGTTATGACTGATTTTGACCTAAAAGAATTAAAGATATTTATTTAAGTCAGCCGGAAAACCTAATAAGTCGGGAGGAATTTCATGATTTGGTTAATTATGGTTAATAAAATTTGTTTTCAATTACCAACCTGTTCAATAACCAAAATGTTCACTTATTGGTTGCCAGTAATCAACCCAACAAATCACGACGATACATTAGACGATGACTCCATTTGCACAACCCCCGCCTCTTTTTCATGCCATTTTCTATGACAACGAGTTCCCAACAGACGGATATTGTCGTTTAATTACCCTTGAAAAATTAATGATAATTACTGTAACCATTTTAACAATATGTCATGTTGCCATAGACAACAGCATAAAAACGAGGTGAGTTGTGCAAAATAAATTCGGGAATGTTATATCTCTCAAATTCACAGTGATATGTTCTCTACCATATCAATTCAAAAACTTTCTATAAATGATGCTCCACATCGCCTTATCGTCCAGTTGCGTATCTAAAAAAGACCATGGTTGCAGGGGGAGAGAACATCAATGTTGGTGCGATGTAAAATGACACTTTTCGTCCACCCTCCTGTTCTGGCTTCCGCTATCGACCCAAGATACGATACCTTAATGAAAGGTATCTTAACCCTATCTAACCCGGGTTTTTTGAGGTTTTTGTAGCCCCGGGGGGGGGGGGGCTAAAAGTGCCCGCGGCCATAACTCCAGATTGGCTTATGCTAAAA
>JAUBWS010109932.1:0-10148 GCA_032270445.1 Darlingtonia californica
CTCGCTTTCTAACATTATAAGTGATACATTTCTTTACTCAATTTAGACTCAATTTTTATGTATTTTTAAACGATCAAGGTCATTAGCAATTTTCACGCTATGTACCTTGGTATGTATCTTGTAGCTTGCCCCGCATACTGCCTTTGTAATAGTTCCAGTAATGTAACAGGTACTATAACTTAAAATTGATCTTAAAGAATAAAGTCCCAAGAATTAATATTTACTTTTCGTGTTGAGCGTATCTTTTTGGCTCGGATGATTACCAACTGCATTCTCGCTTTCTAAAAATATAAGTGATACATTTCTTTGCTCAACTTTAATTTGCTTCAATTTTTTTGTGTATTTTTAAACGATCAAAGTCATTAGCAATTTTCACGCTATGTACCTTGGTATGCATCTTGTTGTATGCTCCGCATATAGTTCCAGTAATGTAACAGGTACGATAACTTAAATTTGATCTGAAAGAATAAAGTCCCAAGAAATAAAATTTACCTTTCGTGTTGAGCGTATCTTTTTGGCTCGAATGATTACCAACTGCATTCTCACTTTCTAAAAAGATAAGTGATATATTTCTTCACTAAACTTTAAAATCTGTTTTAATTTTATATTTTGATTAAGTTACATGTTACGTACCATTGTATGCATTGTGTAGCTTGTCCCACAAAGTAATGTTAGTATATGCGTACAGTTACGTCGTCAAGGGTTTGTCAGGTGTCTCAAGTTATGTCAGTTTTTGTGTATAGTTACGTCATCAAGTCTGGTCTCACGTTGTAAATCCATTTGCTCATGTAGCCAGTGATAATTATGAAGTAAAAAGAGAGTTTTCAATTTGTCTATAAAAATGAGTCCTTAATTATTTCAGTGCGGATTACCATTCTCAATTAAAACGGCTATGTGTGTGTTTTTCTTTTGAATGGCAGCCACGATTGTGAGGTATAATTTCCGCTTGCCTTGTTAGGATAAAGTTTTTTTGCATTACGATAAAACTTACAAAAGGCACTTACCAGCCTCAATTTGATCGAAACAATCACCATCTAAAGTAACAAAAGTAGCAGTTGCTGTTATCATGATTAAAAATTGCCATACTGCTTGTTTATTAATCAAGCCATCATATAAAATTAGTTGGTTAAAGTTATGGTAATACACAATCCCAAATTTTAACGCAAAAAACACGTAAATCAATGAATTTTGAAAAAAGCCAGGACGAGTTTTCTTCAATTGTTTACATCAAGCATCAAATAAAATAAGTTGTCGAAAGTTATAGTAATACACAATCCCAAATTTTAACGCAAAAAACACGTAAATCAATGAATTTTGAAAAAAGCCAGGACGTGTTTTCTTCAATTGTTTACATCAAAACTCGAATAAATAAAGTAAGGTTGTGAAAGTTATGGCAATAAATAATCCCAAATTTTAACGCAAGTAACACCCAACTTATTGAATTTTGAAAAAAGCTAGGAAGAGTTTAATTCAAACTTAAAATTAAAATAACGCAAAATTCCGAAATTTAAGTACTAAATAGGAAGGTATCACCCACCTTCTAGCTCGTCACCATACTCATCCACAAGACATTGATGAAGCTCTTTATCATCATCATCATCATCATCATCATCTTCGACTAACCCAATGCTCTGCTGTAACTTTCGGATGTTTTCAGTATTCCACTTCATCCAAACTTTCACTTCTCTTGGTGTTGGTTTTTTTCTTTCCGACATAGCTTTCTCCCTCTCACTCACAACGGCGTTAATTGTCTCTTCGTCTTTGCAAAATCTTTGAATAAAGTGTTGAATGTTTAATTATTAAATCACATTTCATTAGGATTTTCCAGAAGAAAATTGTAAATATATGTTTGCGGATGTATAAGCTTTCACCAAAATAATATTTCACTCCCTGGATGTCCGAAATAAATCAAATGAATTCCATGTTTTGACTTTATTTTTTTCACCAAAATCGAATTTATATTCGTTTGACAGATTGCATATCCTTGAAGTTATTTTGAAAGATTCATTCCCTGGATATTCACTGTTTTTCATTGTAAAACACTTGGATATCCAATATCCTCGACATTTTGGTGAACAGTCTAATTCAGGCAAATCCAAAGTGAATACTTCTTTGAAATTCTAAAGTTTTGCTTCATTTGAAAGTGCAGACGATAAAAGGTCATGAAAGTTGTTTCTAAGATTCTAAGAAAAAACTGAAAAAACGACTGTTATAACTAAAAAATTGCAGAATACAAAAATATACCGTTACATCGAACTGAATATGCGTACCTAGTATAACACTTCATCGCCAATCTTAGTGACTCTCTGTTGGCCCAGTTCATTATGTAAAATCTCTTGGAGGTAGATTCTCGGTGCTTCATAAGGGCATTGGCAACAACCGTTGCACTCTCCCCACCAATGCCAACCAGATCCGTCACAACAGCACAGCGTATTCGAGAAGGCGAGACAGTGCCGTACATTGGAGAGTCTTTTTCCCAGACCTTAAAAAACAAGAAGTTTTTCCACCTTACAAAACGTTGTGGATGTTCCCCCACTACCAGTAGTCTAAACCTTGATTGTGTGGGACTTTTAAAAAGCGTGCAAATTAATGGCGATTTCAGGGTTGAAAAAAAGGCAATGTTATAGATTTTTTTTAACTTTGACCATGAGTGGAACTGTATGTCATGCTGAAGATGCACTGGAAAGGCCCTCAGAATTGTTAAAGAATAATCCGATTTTATCTATCATGATGATCCTTCCCGGGTTAAAAAGTCTTATAAAACGTCTTAGCATGAATCTACATTAGGTTTAAAATAATCACAATATCTTTGAGAACATTTTTTTGAAACTAGAAAGACGCTGGGTGGGCAAAAAAAAAAAGATTGATTATTTTAAAAATCATTCATCACACCTTGGCTTTCTCAAAACTCGTAGATATCGCAGTCGTTATAAATGAGTTGTCCACTGCAGAACCCCCACCTCGTGAAGAGGTGAAAAAGTACGGGTTATCCGCATTGTCGGATACATTCTCCCTCACTTTTTCTATGTAGCTGAAAAAGAAAGAGAACTTTTAAATCTATTAGAGTTTTAGAAGGGGGCTATAGGGAAGGGCTACGGCATGCCAGACATTTTTGATAGATTCGAATTATTTTATACTTTTTAATTTGGATAGTGTAGTCAAGTTTCAATTCACATTTCATTTCTCTCTAATGAATATCAAACGGACTAAGAAGGCGAACAATTATAAAATTCATAGTTGATAGTTTCAATAGTTTCAAGTCAAATCAAAACTTAAACATGAAAAACTAATACTTAATCCCTAACTGTTTTACCTCAAAAATAAGGGGTACATATCGTCCGGCACAACCATAATTTTGGTTCCGTAAATGATGGAGGTCTTATATTTGGAAGACTTGAACACATAGCCATCTATATCGGGGTGTTTGGTGGCATTTTTCACATCTTCAAGGGTCGTGTTTAGCAAGTTTGAAGCTCTGGCGGCATTTGTCACCGTCAGCATCACCAAGAGATAATTTCGCATATCCAAACATACACGTTTTCGTTTTTTTAACGAATCTAGACATAAAAATAAGTGAAAACTGACTAAGCGGTAAAAAGTTAGCCAATCCCTATGCAGCAAAACTTACACATTTCATAAAAGCTCGGTCATGCAAGTCATATTTACCAAGTAAACTTATCCACCCAACAGACACTTGTTGTCGGTGTGTTTCTGTCTTGAACACATTAACATTAATACTTGCTAATATCTTAATTCCTTTACTATCTGTAAATACTGTAGTTTACTCCCTTTGTACGAAAAAAAAGATTTTTCAACTTCCTTTCATTTTCTCGGAAAAAGAAAAATTTTTTGAAATTTTCTAAACTTCTGGAAATTACGGAACCCGTAATTGGCTTGGAACCTTTAACTTTTCCCTCCCCTTCTCATTTATTTAACACACAATAGCACTTTATGTATCTTGGACAAAGATATCAAAAGCATATCACTCGATTTGCTCTTGGTGTCTATGCTCAACCAAGGTAATAAACAGCGAGTCTTACCAACAAATTCTGTATCATTCAGTTTTGAAAAACTTTCGATGACTTCTTGGATATGCTCGCTTTTTCCATATTTAATGCAGTCGTTGGGTGTAATAAGTGTTTCAGATTTCCACTCTTTAATATATTGTTCACTGTGAAATAAGAAATATTGTTTTCTATAATGTCAAACTATGTTAAAGCCTTTGAAGTAAGAATAAGTACAGCACTTACACTTTTCCATTTCAACAAAGGCTTGAAAACTTATTCTTGCACACATAAAACTTATTTAAAACAAAAGTAAATTAATGATTCTATGTCGTATGCTTATGACAATAAGGAGAAGGAATATTTACTGCAAAAATTTAAAAAGCGACAATATGCAAAATTATATGTAAAATATGTAGCTATCAAGGTATGCAGATTCTGAGACAAGTTAACATTGTATAAGAACCCGATGTGACCCGATGAATAGCATGTTAACGTGGTATGAAGGAGATTGAAACAACTCACCGTTCTGCAATTAGGGGCTTTAACCTTGCGTTTAACTCCTGAATCTTCAGTTGGATGACATCAATGTCTTGGAAACTCAGTCCAAAATAAACAGATCGTGTTTTGGAAAACAAAAGCAGCTTGTTAACACTGCCTAGCATGGTGCTAACAGTTTTGGCCGTTATCCCTTCTTCACCTCTTTCAATTCTTTTGGTGTGATTAACCACAAAATTGTCTTCTATTTTTTCTGGGTCTGCCAGCAGATTTGGTTTAAGCTTCATTTCAGGATCGAATGCCATCCAAACTGTTTTTATATACCTTACGTGATCTTTAGCATTCCTTTCTTTTTTAGAATTGGCATGCACCAGCCAGTTTTGAAAGTCTTGTAAAACTTCCTGGGCAGACTGATAATACCAACGAAATTTGTCCGAATCCCAGACTCCCAATTCACGACGTTTTTCTTTACTTAAATAAAACTTATTTTTTAGCATCACTTTTGAGTTACTTTTAGGTATGTCTTTCTTCGTGGTGGGAACTTCATAACTTTTCCCCCTCTGTTTTTTTCCACTGCTTAACAATTCTGAAAAAAGAGGATCGTCTCTCTTTAGTGAGTGAATGTTTACAAGATGCACGTCCAGCCGCTCAAAATACCGGTTGCATCTAATGCATATGTCGGGATGGTACGAGTGCTCCTTCACTATTCTATAAAAAATTCCGATCTGAGGATTAATCAAAGCAAAAACATCAATTTATGGCAACTGTCTTGCAAAGATTTTCCAATTGTCAATATAAAAGAGACCATGGTACACTACTTAACCCTATTAAGGTTCCTTAACATAGTAATGACATTAAACACGAAAAGTTAGTTGACATGCTGCTTGCAATATTGTATAAAATTATTACTTAGGGTTTCCTCTGCTCTTCAGTTCATTGAGAACTGTAATTGTAAACATAAAAACCTCACACTGCAACTGCATGGCCCCTCCCCTGAATGAAATACTGGTCATCAGTAGTTAGAAAGTCCAAGTATCAGACTATCAAGTATGTGATGGTCTAGGAATAACAAGACATAAGCTGTCCATGACTTGTTGAAAAAGAAATGCGCTCCTCCACACAGGTTTTTTAATAAATATACAAAATAATGAAATACGGTTGTGATAAAAATAACAAAGTTTCATTTTCCCTTGAATCGTCACATGTATCTGTTGCTTTATTTAGCACGTATCCGTTAACCAAACGACAAAGGGTAACACTAAATATTACAGCCTAACAAGTAAGCAGCTTGGGTTTACTCTCTTAAGATTTCTCAAAGTGTATCAAACTAAATCTAATTACCGGGACATGTGTTTAACTGTTTTCAACAGGTATGATCCATACTCTTTGGCTTTCTTCTTCTCCATATGGTGTACATTAACCAGATGCGATTCCAAACTCCTTCCTTTGTAAGGACAATTAGGGCAGCGCAATGAGTATCTACTTTTATTATTTTGATAATATGGTGATACCACATCAGCCACTCCAAATTTCTCTGTTATTTTGCCACTTATCTTCTGCTTAATGATCTCTACCTTTTCTAAAATCATTTGTTTCTTTTCGTTATCCAGCTTTTTGTTCTTTAGAAAGTCATTAAGAATGAAAACGGTTCCAGGATAGTACCGGGCGTTTGCATATAAATATTCACTTAATTTGATTTTATTAACCAGAATGTTTTTTTTTTTAGTGCCCTTGGAGTTTGTCTGAAGAATGGATCGGCGTTTTCGCTTTTCCGGTGTTGGTGGCACCTCATTGTCGGACTGAAATAGAATGGTTATATCTATAAAGAATAGTTATCTACCAAAATTTGGCATGAGAGTGTAAATGGCAATATGATATTGCTAAGAAAATTAATAGACATTCAGAAAAAGCCATAGACAGGGATAGAAACTTGTTGTTCGATTGTTTCAACAAAACAGATTTTTTTTTAAAACATAATTCTTTTAGTTCTGCCAGCAAAATATGGGATTAAGCTGACTAATCTTTTAGAAAACCAATACTGTGGGTCTATAATTTTGCGGTACAAACAACCATTTTTAACAAATCTTCACATCTCGTAAATATGAATAGTTTAGCTTTACTATGGCTTGTTGTCTTTCATCTTTCATATCTATTGAGGTCGTAATTGTCACTAACCGAATAATTGACAAACCTCAGTTTCTGAAACATCCTTTGGGATCTTTTTTTTCCTTTTTGTTCTTTCTCCATCTGTACTCTCTGTATCACTCTGAAACGAATTAAAGTTCAAACATACATAGAAAATAATTGGTCAATTGGTTAGCATAAGGGTGTTATATGCTATTTTTCAGGAAAATACAACGATTGAAAAATCACCCAACACTGGTGGTGGTGGTAAAATGAAGTATTGCAATAATTTTATTGCAATAAAAATGCATTAGAAATGCATTGAAGTTCACAAAAAAAACGCATAGACAAGAATATATACAATAGAAACTCGTTATTCATTAAGTTAATTTTTTGCATTCAACAAAACTGTAATTTCTTTCAAAGAGATAAATTTTGAATTTCCCCAGCAAAATATGGGATTATGATGTACTAATCTTTTTCAAAACCAATACTGTGGGTCTATAATTTTGCAGTACAAACAACCATTTTTAAAAAATCTCCCCATCTTGTAAATATAAATAGTATAACTTTACTAGCTTGTTATCTTTCACCTTCATATCTATTGAGGTCGTAATTGTCACTAACCGAATAATTGACAAACCTCAGATTCTGAAAAATCCTTAGGGTCATTGGTAATCTTTTTTTTCCTTTTTGTTCCGTGTCGATCCTTTCGCTCTGTATCACTCTGAAACGGATTAAAGTTCAAATATACATAGAAAAAACGCATTTGCATTTAAAAAGAACGTGATTTCTTTCAAAGAAAGAAATTTTGGACTCCTCTCGGCATAAAATGGGATTATGCTGTACCAATCTTTTTTCAAAACCAATACTATGGGTCTATACCAAACTTTTTCAAAACCAATAACTCAGGGTCTATAATTTTGCCGTACAAACAACAATATTTAAAACATTTCCCCATCTTGTAAGTATAAATAGTAGCTTTACTATCTTGTTATCTTTCATCTTTCTATTAGTTAACCCTTTATCACTAACTAAATAATTGACAAACCTCAGTTTCCGAAATATCTTTATGTGTCTTCTTTTTCGAATTGTGCCCATCTTTCCTCTCTGTATCACTCTGAAACAAATTAAAGTTCAAACATACATAGAAGAAGTCTAATGGCTTAGAAACCATTTATCTGAACTCTATGGGAAATTAGCGACCACAGTTTTCACGTTATGGACCGAACAGATTCAGGTCTATTTAAACAACTAAGGTGACTATTTTCTAATGTAGCGCCCGGATGATAAGGTTTCGAAGCCATTATTACGTGGTAATTTTTAAATTGGGCTATTTATTGCGTTTAAAACAATAAAAATATTAAGCTTTAAAGACTTTCTTTTTACTTAGCAATGTAACGTCTTCATTCACTAAGATGGCAGCTTGATTCTTCTGGACACATACAGACATACGTACAAATGTACTTTTTGCCAAACATATATAACAAAATGGACAGTTAGATTAGAGTAATTCTTCTTTGGCATACTGAAAAACTGTTTTACCTCGTCTTCACTGATACTTGATGGGTTGTATTCTGAATCTGAGTCTTCCTGCAAAATATAAAACCAGTTAGATAGAAATTTATTTAAATGAGTGAAAGACTATCACCTTTCAAAAACGTTTTTGTAAAATGCCTTAATAATAGTGATTCTTATAGTTGGCTGGTGTTTTGTCTGTTTTATATTTAGATATTCAAAGAATTGAAAACGGAACAGGGTTTATTTATTCAAAGAATTGATATGACATTCTTATTTACCATATCTTCAATGGCTTTTGTAAAACGGCTGATCTTTTTCTTTAGATGATGTTTCAGTGCTTTGGATGCTTTCTTTTTACTTTTCTTTGTTTTTGTTAATACCATTTTTGTGCATTTTTTGTGTAGCACCTGAAATTCCTGCCACAACTTGTTGCAGTCATCACTACTATCATCTGATGATGTTGATGATGTTTTCCTTTTTTTATTTTTTTTCACTTTCGGTGCCATTGTTCTAGTGCGAACAAAATTATCAAGTAACAATATAACAATCTTATTAAGTGAATTACAAAGGTATAAAATGTGATTAATATACACTGATATCATCAATTGGTCAGAGCTACAAAGAATCATTCTATTCGACTGTTAATACCGTTAGGTACTCTTTGTGATTAAAGAAATTGAAAGCCTTTTTTCTTTATTTATGTTTCTTGAAATAGATATATTCGTAAAGCAAACCTTTTTTCTCCTGCGTGATCAACCCTTCAGATAATATTTAAAAGAAAAGCAACAAGCAAAGAGCTATAGAATATTTTTTCATACAAACTTTTTCTTTTAAATTATAATTTTATATTATCAGGCTCTGGCACCCGCTAATCAAGGCCTGTAACACTATTATTCTGAGCTCGTTTCTTTTACACTACTTGTAACATATTATTTAACAAGAAATATACGATTTTAATTTACATAAATTCTTTAGACAAACACCATGGACACTAACAAAACCAACATTGAATTTAATAAAATTAAATTGAGGGAATAATTGTATGCCAATAACTTCCAAGGGAACGTATTAATTCTTAATGACTTTCTAAAGCACAAAAAGTTGGATAACAGAAAGAAAAAAATGATTTTAGAAAAGGTAGAGATCATGAAGTGGAAGATCAATCGCAAGATAACAGAGAAGTTTGGAGCGGTTGACCTTAGTACCAAATAAGTAAAATCAGGTACTCTGTGCGCTGTACTAATTGTAACTACAAGGGAAGGAGTTTGGAGTCGCTGAGGTGGAAAAAAATAAAGCTAAAGAATATTATGCAGATCATATTTGTTAACGAATTTTAAACACATTTCCCACTAATTCCGTTCATTTATTTTTGATACACATTGAGAAAATGTAAGTTTGGAAATAAAGAAAATATAATAAAGTCAAGTTTCAATAATGTCAAGCTGCTTATTAAGCTGTAATGCTTGATGTTGTTTGTCTAGTTGAAACTATACCCTAGGAAATGGGTCATCTTAAAACAAAGTAGAATAAGACCAATAAATTCAATTTATTTCTGGCATTTCTAACATTACTATCGTAGTAGTTATATATAATAGTAGTATTCCGAACATTGAGAGCTATGATGAGTGCATATATTTGAACAGAATTCTGTTGAAATATACCTTATCGGTAGTTTTTACGCCGGCCCTAAAGGGCGTTAATTTTTAACTTCCGGCATTATAAGGGATGGTGTAAAAAACGGCAGGCGTAAAAAGGACCGATGAGGTATTCATATATCAAACATATACCCGCTAAGGTAGGCCTGTAATAGGTCGAAATACTGAAGTTATCAGGAAATAAAAAAATGCCGGCGACGTGACTTAGTGGATAAAAGCCCGTGGTGCAGATGCAACGATCCCGTGTTCGAGTACCTGGGCTGCCGAGGCAATAGGATTCGTGAAAATCCTGACGCTACAACAATAGTATCCATTTCGAAAAAATAGTAATAGTAGTATACATTCC
>JAUBWS010109943.1:0-10147 GCA_032270445.1 Darlingtonia californica
TAAAAGGGCAAAAATATTGCAGGATACTAATAATCAAATTTGCTGAAACCCTAGCACAGAAAACAAATCAAACTTCTTCCATAATTTTAATTTGTGCTTTAGCAATCTTTCACAACAATAATTTCAAGAATCAAAAACATACAAAAGACGCCTGTACAGTAGGGGTCGTTTGATACGATCTCGACCCCTCTTTTTTGCCAAATGCCCTTTTTTACTCTCCATTGGCGCTACTTTGAAATTAAGAGTATGGACTTGTATAAGGCTTCATTGTGAATAAAGATAGGAACGTTTTAACCCTTAACACGCCAGCCAGTTTTCATATTTTTCTCGACATAGATTATCTGACCATTACTAGCCGCTCCCTGGTGCACGGGTCGCGGCGCTCCTAGGTCACCTAGGGGTCCTAGTCCAATAAAATCGAAATTTCGTATACCGACTGCTCCGGGAATGAGACGTTAGGGGTCCATTTGCAAGAGACAGAAAATCAAAAGCATTATTAGAAGGTATCAAATCTTTTGTAAATGATCTCTACCATAGGTGTTATAGGAAAGAATTACAAGAATATTGAAGTGTGTCTAAATACATGACCGAACCATCTACGAATGAGAATGTAAACATAACCAAATGGTATCAAATCTTTTGCAAATAGTCTCTGTCACAAGTACAACGGAGATACAGTAGCCCAACAAACTAACGCACTTGGCTCATTTGGGCAAATTTCGTTGGTATCTGATGACTTTTTGTTCATACAGTCTTAGGAAAACTACATAGATCTTCTTTTTTTCCTACACAAAAATAAAGCTTCAAGTGATTCTATTTACTGAGACAAATTAAAGAGCCATGCCCCTCTGATTCCTCTTTCATGAAGACTTTAATAGAAGCCTATATTACTGACATAACACTTACATCATTTCGACTTTGGATGTGGAAAGACAAGTAATATCTTTTTTCTAAATTATATATCGTTAATATATCCATCCTGTTAAGAAAATACTATAGAAAATACTTTAAAAACCATGAATCTCTATACGCCAAAGAAAATGAAAATGGAACGTTTAAAAAAAGAAAGGGGTAGTTCAATGTTTAACGAAAACCTTTTTCACGTGTAAATAATAAATCAGAGTTTAAAGCGAAAGGATTCAATTACAAACACGTATTAAACAAAGTGTTCAAAGACTTACAGCTAAGTGGGAAGTTTTCAAATACATATAAATATAAAAAATCAATTCACATTCAATGCTAAAAAAGCGAAACAATGAAAATCTGCTGAGACAGGAATATATAGAGTTTGAATTATTAACGCACCAGGATTCGCGAAAAAGAAGTGTTTTTGTGATTTCACGATGCCAATTTTGAAGGCGAATTCTTAAAATGAAAACATCTAAATATAAAACTTTATCGACCCATACAATGTCAGCACTTATAGTGACGAAGAATTTCGGAGGTGACGAAATATTTGGCCAAAGAAATGGTTTTAACAATTCGTAGAATCTTTACGTCAAATTAAGACTTGAAAAACTGAGATTTCGTCACTTTAATCCGGCAAATAATTCAACCCTAGGAAAATTTAAGTGGGAATTTGTTTTTGCCGATATAGTATTTATGTTTTTCAGTCGGAAGCATCGCTAAAGAAAAGATCATATTCCTTTCATAAAGAACAATGTCTTTTGATTCAATTTTCATCTGGGAAAGGCCTTTGGCAACATTTTAGGATTGCACTAAAATTTCTTACTTTCAAGTAGAAATCCAGAAAAGTGAAAATTCGACTCCCCAATATAAAAAACAAGAAATAGGTAAATAACCATAGCACCAAAGCAAACATTTCCTGAAACCTGATTTCATTTTAAAAACAAAGAAGGCAAGGTTTGTTCAAATGATTAGGCTTTGGAAATTGAAAGAATCGAAACTGCAGCTCAACTATCAAAGATGAGGTCTGCAGTTATGCAAGAGCAACTATGTGGAAGCTCACAATACCATAGTAGTCAATATTGTGAGGCCCTAGGATGCCATGATCCTTCCAATTTTTGTAATGCAATGTTGATTTTTCCAAGAGAAAATGCAAACATATGAAAACACTATGCTTCTTCAATAAAGGACATTCATGAGTTGATATTATAGAAATGAAAGTGTGATTTTAGCCAATTATATAGATAACGAATTCTCAAAATAGTCTTTGTTGCATTTAGACCAAACCTTGATTTGTTCTCATATGTCACCAACATGACCCCTCTATTATCATGACTTCTCAACTGCCTTATCCTTTCAAAGGAAGAATTTGTAACAAACGAGACACTTGACTTCATTACTGAATATCCTACAGAGTGCAAAACACAGTGGACTGATGACAGGCTTTACTAAATTTCATAAAACAATTAAATTGTTACTGATTCACAAATATCAAATCATATCATGTTCTACATGTCACATATTTCATTTTCACATTTGACATGGTGTATTTTATAGTAAAACATTTAATAAAACAAGCAACGTAATTATATATTAAACTATTTTTAACAGAATCGCGTCACTTTTAATAACCATACATACATCTCAAGCTAGATAGATAACGTACTATAGGCATTTGTGTAGTATGGCTTATCTGATAAGCAGATGAACTAATAAATAATATGTTCTATCTAACTAATTGTGGTGTGTTAAGATTAACCAGGGTTAGCAAAGTTATAGGAGGATAGTGAATAATTATAATGCTATTATTATAGTTAATTTGCACTATATTTTACTTTGGCAATATATTCAACAATCTTTCACTGTTCTTAAACGATGAATTTGCTATATCTCTAATATGTGACTGTCAAGATCTTCTCGATAGCATTCTAACCAATCACTAGACTTATTAAAAGCAGCTTCCATATAAAGTTTCAAGAACTGCTTTTAAAATTCTGTACATAAAGGGAAACTATATTTTAATTATATGCTCTTGTTTATTATAATAAGGAAAGAAACAGAATGAACTACAGATTTGTACAAATTTTCTATAAAAATTTCCAAGCAATAGTCCTGAGGAATCAACATAATTCAATTTATGTATAATTCTTATTATGAATAAAAAATAACCTTAAAAAAAAAAAAAAACATAATCATATTAGCAAATGTAGGTATCAAAGTATCAACAAATACATATAACAATATTTCATTATTTTCAAACAAACTAAAGAAAACTAACCAGGGATCCTGGACAAACTTTGCCTATGTCATAAAATAGTGTCCTAAGCATGCTTTATTACTAAAAAATGAACTAATTTACTTCCCAGTAGCAAATCAGAATGGTATGTAAACATCCATCACAAATCACAGATTGACTGTTGAAAATAAATCTACTCTATAGGTATAACAAAATAGAAATTAAATGAGGGCTATTTCCCATTATATTCATTTAAAAGATGCTTTATAAAGATATTAAAATTGTTTTCTATAGCCTCTTAATCATTTAACGAATATGAAGAATGCATTGCATTACTACATTACTAAATCAGTCTAAATTAATGTGTAATGCATTATCAACCATGCACAAGTTCTTTAAATCAGGATAACTCTTATAAGAATATCGAGGTAAAAAATCAACAGATTTACAAAGAATATTTTAACTAGAATTTGGTATTGGTCATTAATTCAAAAAGAAAAAATGTCAAGGTCATTGTGGATGCAAATAGATGGATTCCTTTGTGATACAAAAGGCAGCCAAGACATGCCTGTTTCTGCTATCTTCAGCTAAAGATGGATGCTAAACCTAACATTCAAAATACCATTGTTGCCAACCATCCTGCAGGACACATATGCAAATGAGAACTGTGTGATGCTGTAGGCCTACATAGTTAATCTGTCCTGCATTTCTAAGATTCTAGTAAAACAGTCTTGTTTTCTGTGATCCTGGACAGTCAAAACCAGACAACAAACAGAAAACGAAAAAGAAGCAGGGCATAAACAGAAATTTCTGGTTATAAACAATTTGAATCTGGTATCTTGGACATAAATCTGTCTGTATTATTGTGCCTTAACAAGTTTATTTCTCATTTTAAAGATTTCTTTCTATCTTAAGCCATAATCTAGGATATTTTTCAAAGCCAAAAGTTTTCATTACAGAGGCTTAGAGCCCCAAGACCCCTAAATATCTTTCGCTGGCTGCAATTGCTTATTTCGTCCTGGATTCACAACTCCACTAGTTGGCAAGTATGATATACTGATCTAATATTCAGCTGCTGGAAAGACATCCAGTTTTTCTGAGGAAACTTGAAACCTGCCATATTGTGTTCCATGTTCCAGTGAAGTTCTCCATCACCTGCCCTGTGCTTATGCAGCATTGTTGATGTTTTTATATATATATTATGTCTTACATAATTTTGGTATATTTTTCATATTGTACATACAATACATTAAAAAAGCTAGTGTCAGCAAAAATAAAATGAACAATATCATTTATTTTCTCCCTGGTATGTATTTATGTATGGGCTCCTCGCAGCCAGATGGAGCCTCTCATAGTGTTCTGCACTACTCTGCAGTCCCAAAAGCAAATCCCCATAACCCCAGAGATTTCCCTCCTGGTTCTCAAGGAAGATATTTTCAAGTCTTCCAAAAAGCTTTAATCAGAAGACTAGTAAAGCAAAAAAAAATAGCCAGAAAATTGACGTATTTGGGCATATTTGCATTAATTCCATCATATGGGTTTTTATAACTGCTAAATTTTCATTTTATGTAGCAATATTGCAAAAATATACAACCCCCACAAGGAAAATGTTACCCTATAATTTAACTAGACCCTCCTCAACAAAGCTATATATTTTGAATATTTCTCCAGAGAAGGTTACTTAAAAAACTCAAAAAATTTATTTGTTTTGTATATGGTACAATCCAAAATATTTAGTACTAACATTACTGATATTCCAAAGACTACTTATTTCCTCTTTACAAATGTTATAATGTTAACTACACAGTATATAATTGAAAAGCAAACAAAAACAAAAAAACAATCCTAAATATTACTATTTCACTTTTGTTTCCTTGTTTCAGATGAAAAAGAAGATTTCGACTTGGTAAGCTGAGAAGAAATTGAGTTGGTAAACAAATTGGCAAATTACCTCCTTCATGGAGATAATGAAAAAACAGACTGACACCAGTGTAAAGTTACAACAACTTATATCAACATCTTCACTCATCAAACTGTCCATACCATGTATGATTAAATTCATTCTAACCAGGTGTACTGTATAGCTATATGTATGATCTAGTCACAGTTAAAACAGTTTTCTTTTAGTTGAATTGAATATTTATTGCACCTTTCTTGTTGTATCATAGTAACCAGTCAGTGTTTACAACACTTGACACAATTCTCATGAAATTTGTTGAATAATATCATAAAATTATGCCAAAGTAATAAAAAAAGCTATTATCATCAATATCACTTGAGAAAAAAAAACTTATTAAGGTTATACTTTAGAAGTTTTGTTGTGCAGTATCCAACTATCCATCTGTCCACATTCACTTTCATTTTAATTCATATCATAGAACAAGGTGAATTCGGACTGTGAGTTGAAGTGGCAAGTGGGGACATTTAATAAATGTTCATCAGACAACTAGTACCCCATTTCAACCCACAGTACCAACTTACCAATTCTACAAAACTCTTACCACTGCTACCTTTAATAACTATCTACATTTCAATGATGTTTCACTTTCAGTAAGAATTGTTTTGAAAATATTAAATAAGCCAGAAACATTCCATCATGACAGATGTCTAGTGTCAGGTATAGTGGGTTAAAGCTCCAAAAGCTCTACGTATCAAAAACAAAATACTAGGTTGCTTGCAAAGGTTTGGAAAAACATATAAATACTAGTTAGCCTGATTAGCCATTTGCAAGTTTTGTAGAGTTAAATACAACATACTGACGAAAACATATCAAAAACTTTCAGCTTACCGACTTACGTTTTTAATGTTTAACTTTACATGTATGAAGACTTAAATTTGATAAATATTATGGTTTGAATTGTTGCAACCTCTTTAAATCTATTTGTTATGAAGTTGAATTTGCAGTTTGTATTTCACGTTTACGTTTCGTATCTTTTTATCGCTTGTGAAGAATCTTGTTATTATTTCACGCGTTAGATAAGTCACGCGTTGCCATGCTGCCATGTTCCAAGGGTTTTCCCGAGTTCCCCCGAAAAACTGAGAAAACCCCGACGATGACGTAACCTTTTGGCGTTTTTTTTTCTTCGTTTTTTTGCGTGAGCGATAGGCGGAGAGATGCGCATCAGGCTGTGAAAGTGTACAAAATCTAGGCACATGATATGAGTCTTTCGCAGAAAAGTTTCACAGACTATAGAACTTTTCTGAAAAAGACTCATATCATAATAATTACCTAATTTTTGTACACTTTCACGTAGTAGCCAGTAGGCGCTAAAAACTACATTTGAGTTGAGCCGATAGAAACGAGACCTGGGGCTTAGCTGACTGTAAAGATCCCAGACCTCGATTTCAGGGCCTCTTCACTTCGCTTCTTTTATCGCAGTGAAGAGACCCTGGGAGGGTGGTTGATGTAATCCGGATGAGTAAATCATTTTGAGTCCAGCATCATATTTAGCTCTTCATTAGGTAACTAGAACCTCCTTGAAATCTTTGAATATGTAATAGCCTTATACTAAACAAATATTAGGAGGTGCTCAAAGATTTCTTACAATGATAACTATAAAACAGATGTGACGTCTTTAAAAACTCGGTAGGTATCATAGTGCAACGTGTGAGTCCATGAAACTTGGCAGCAGGCAAGTACTTACTTACATTACTTCTCTAAGAGAAGCCTAGTACACGATAATGCCTGCCAAATCTTGACGTCTCTAACACATTGTAGACTGTTCCCGCCCGACATGGAATTTCAAGAAATCCCTTCCAATCGATGAAGGCTTTGGTACAAGGTAAATCTTGCAAAGCTCATTACAACAGTCCAGAATGAGAGAAAGACCGACTCTCCGGGAGAAATACATCCAGCTATCGCTATCGTCAGGATAAAAACCCTCGGCATTGTTAAACGAGTGGCTTGTTAAAGGTAGTCTTCAGCCCTCAGATAAAGCTAAGCTGATTTCATCAAATGCTCTTTCAAAAATTATAGTTGTCAGCACAAGACTGCGTTGATACAAAAACAAAGAATAAACTAACCTTTCAATGATCTTAATTTTATCCAGTTCCTTCTCCTTCTTTTCTTCCGCTTCTTTAATTTCTTGTAGCGCGGGCGATAAAGCAACTATAGAGCCAATGTTGTTCACAAAATCTTCAAAATGGATCTTGTCGATTGACGTTCCTCGTAATCTCTTAAACACGTAATCGATTTGTGAAGGGTCAATTTCGAGCGTGTCCGCTGACTCGATTAAGTCCTCTTTGGTGATATGTCCCTTATCGTCTTTATCCATCAAGTTGAATACTTGAAACGAGAAATCAATTTTGATCTCTTGATCATTTTCTGTAATATCTTCATTTGAATGACCATTAGCACCAGAAACAGGTGTTTGGCCCACGCCAATAAAAAGTCCGAACCCAGTTGTAAACTCTTCCATACTCAAAATGGAATCTTTATTCGCGTCAAGTTCATCAAAAGCATAATCAATATCATAAGAGTCTAAACCAAGCTCGTCTCTCAAACGATAAAGGTCTTCTTTGACAACATAGCCTTTATTCTCTACGTCACAGAAATGAAACAGTTCTGTTATTTTCTCATTTAACACGCCCTTTGTTTCCGACTCAAGTCGACTTTGAGTGTGATAGCCATCTATTGGTTCATCTCCAAATTCAGGCATTCCATTCATATCGACATTATTTTGAGTCAAAGTTGTGTCAAACTCCATGATTATCTGTAGCTTTATTGATAATTTTCGTTTTCTTCCGTTTTCTTTATCTTATCTTCTCAAATATATTTTGTTCTACTCATAAAAAAATTGTAATTGATACAATAATTGTTTGAAATAGTACTTGAGATATTGCTGACTGACGAAATTTTTAGTTATGTATGTTGACGTATGTGATAAATTTTACGAAATATTTTGAGATTAAGCCAATATTAATTGATACATGCCATATTTCGTCTAATAATGCTCTCATAGTTACACACGTGACATTTTTAACCATCTTAGTTATTCAATGGAATTCTCATAGATTCTTCAATACACTGTCTCCGTATGGGCAGGTAGTTTATGCAGCGATATTCTATCCTGTTCCGTCAGCGTCGTTAAATTTGATGGAGGTAATATTTGAATTTGAAAATTTGAAAAACTGAAGATTTACCCTTACTCTGTTCATCAAAAATACTCACGTTTCTATGGAAGAATAGAAAATAACTTGAAAATAACATTGAAAACAAAGCAATAACAAACTCTCTCCTAATTTTCGGTTTCCCCGACAAGAAATTCCAAATGTAACCACACGAAAAAATCTTAGTAAACAAATTAAAACGACCAAAAAACGCATTACTAAATACAAGCATTTTTATAAAGAACAATTTTATAAAAACGCGAGGCTCGCAGAGACAAATTAAGAGGATTATCTGACGCTTTTGGTACTGCAAGAATACGCCAAAACTTTCTAAACCTTTTTCCTTCATTTCTTCTTGTCTTCCAGTAGCCAGAACTATAATAACAAATTACGATATGAATCTTGTGGCCAAAAAAAATAACTTGGAGAGATAAGAGAATGGTTCTAAGTTGTAACGTTTATTCTCTGTTTGCCGTTTACCCATTGTACTTCGTGTTTGCACAGTTTTATCTGTGTAAGCAGACCTTAATATGAGAAAAATAATGAAGAAGAAACACAAAAAGAAAATTTCTCTGCTCAAGAATAAGAGGGTGTTAGTAAATAGCTTCGTACAGTTTTTCCATGATTCTCTACTTCCTTACTTTTATTAGGATGATTTTCTGGTTAACTTTTTGGGTACAAGTGGGGTCAGAGATTAAGTCGAAAACCGATTTCACAAATAAGCAAACCTTAGGGGTGAGATCTCTTGGAAGACAAAGCACCCGCTAGACATCATAGTCTATCCGATATACCGCTCCGAGATGTTTTGCTTTACTCCTAGTCTATCGGTCAAAATCGCATAATACAGAGCATGCGCAGTAGCATCATCGCAACAATAGGGAAAAGAGCCAATCACTTCGCTATGTTACGCACTATTAACCAATCAGCGTGGACTAATTCATAACAATGAAGTTCAATGTTCAGATTATTGACCATTTGGCGTCTGCCGATAGACCAAGTGCGGCAATAAGTTTTTTGGATTGACTAGCTGGGCTTAGCTTTCGATTTTAAACTCGCCGTCAAAAAAATAGTAGTACCCAAAAGGGTTAACAAAAAAAATAAAACGTGATTATCAGAACGGTACGCAAACTTTGACACTCTGAAAAATTGAAAATCTGTAGTACACGTCTATTCTTGAAAAGATCTTCCCAACGAGAACTTTTAGGACTTTTAATGATAAGACTTAATAAAAAGTTCTAACCTTGTGGCATTTACTAGATTGCTTAAGACGTTCTTATTAGAGTCAGATGATAGGTTGATGTATATAGATTCCTTTCTACATTTTTACACACATATCTTTCATATAAGTTAGTACTGTACTTGTAAAATAGCTTTTTTCTTTGTAAATACGTAAGATTTTATGCTCAATCGGGGTTTGATGAAAAGGCAATAAAACGCCTTCTACAAGTCCCGGCTATATTTTTATTGTATTTTTAATGTCTGGCCGAAAAATATACATATACATACATAATATAGAATAGAATATTAGAAAGCTAAAAAAGTCCTTGAAAAATAAAAAGTTTACAGATTGAAGGAGTAAAATAATTATCGTTATCTAAAATTGAAAATCTCTCTACAGCTTCAATTCAAACCACCGACTGGTTGTTTCTTCTCTTTTTCCTTCATAACTAATTATCTTTGTTGATTTGTCAATACAAGAAGTAACTGAAGTAAACAAGCATCCAATCTATTCCCCTTCTAATCGGATATATAAATTATTCAATCAAAGTTATAATGAAAGCAATTAATCGGCTGTCATGGACACTATTATCAACTAAACCCAGCTGTAGGATCACCCTCAGTCACGTCTGTGAATTTAAAACCTCCCTAATCCGTACAAAGGTTGTATTGCAGAGT
>JAUBWS010109954.1:0-10145 GCA_032270445.1 Darlingtonia californica
TGACTAGCATATCGAGTATGAGAAGAAAAAATTGCGTGATAAATGTTGACTAAAAGTTGGGTGGGAACAAAATGACGTAGTTTAGAGAGAGCCCCGTTAGCCCTGCGTAATTTAGCAGCAACATCATAAGTATGAACTTTCCAATTGAGGTGTTCATCAAGATAAACACCCAGATATTTCACACTTTTGCTTGGAATCAGAATTTTGCCAGACAACTTGATCCGAGGAATACAATCGAGGCGTTTCCAGGGGGATCGAAATATAATAAATTCAGTTTTGCTAGCGTTAAGAGATATTTTGTAGGCATTGAGCCAACTGACAAGAGTTCTGAGATCAGTATTAATTCTCCCTCAGAGGGACCAAACAGACTTTGAAAAATTCAACAAAAATTATACGTTTCAGAGGTTTTGATACAAGAATGCAGATCATTTATATACAGCAAGAATAAAAGAGGTCCCAAGACAGAGCCTTGAGGTATTCCATGCTTAATGAGCTTGAGTTTGGATTTCGATTTAGAAACCGGAACGTATTGGGAACGATTCGAAAGGTATGAATTGAACCAGTTTTTAGCAACGCCGTGAATTCCATAGTGATCAAGTTTGGCAATTAGAATTGAGTGATCAACAGTATCAAAGGCTTTTTGGAGATCGACAAACACACCACAGACAAACTCAACTTTATCTAGGCTTTCCCTTATCCGCTCTACAATATTGATGAGTGTATCATTTGTAGAATGAGCTTTGCGATAGCCATATTGTCTGGAATCGATTTGGTCGAATTGATTGAGAAAACCAATGAGGTGAGAGTACATTACCTTCTCATAGATTTTCTCAACATTTGAGAGCAAAGAAATTGGATGGTAATTTGAAACTTCAAGGGGAGATCCTTTATTTTTGAAAACAGGAACAACTTTTGAGATCTTGAGCACAAAAGGAAAAATTCCTGTTTCAAAGGATCTGTTAATGAGGACAGATATCGGAGATGCAATATCGTGTTTGAGCAATTTCAAAATCCTAACAGGTATGCTGTTAGGGCCAGTGGATTTAGAGGTATCAAAGGAGTTAATAATTTTAGTGACTTCGTCTGGGTTGGTGGGTGACAAGAAAATCGAGTTGGGGTTACGGTTTTTGAGAAAATTGGAAAAGGGACGAAAGGAATGGGGAATGCCATTCCTTATGTTATGAGCGATAGAGGTAAAGAAGTCATTAAAATTATTTGCAACAACTTCAGGTTTTGAGGTTACCGAATCCCCAAAAGAAATGGAGATTGGGCCACCAGTATCTCATTTAGAGGCAATAATATCACGAACACCTGACCGAACCTTTTTCATATTATGAGAGTGTCCGGTGAAGTATCTAGTGAAGTGATTAGATTTACTCTGTCTACACAGGGTAGTAATTGAGTTTCTGTACAGTTTAAAAGAAGCATGAAAGCTGGCCTTAGCTATGGGATCAGTGGTTTTAAGAAACTTACGATGCAAAAAGTCACGCTTTGAAATGGACTTTAGAATTCCAGGAGTAATCCAAGGTTTTAACTTGGATTTCATTTGGCGTTTTGTGAGCTTGACTGTGGGAACATGTCGATCAACAAGGACCTTCAATTTGTCATTGAAATCATTAATGCATGACGAGGCTGATTTTAGAATGATAGAATTTCTGACCGAGAAAAATTACAATTTTTAGAAAACGTATCTCGGAGAATCCTATTAATGACTCTTTTACATTTATTGACGATTTTGAAATCAATAACAACACATGCAAATGGTTAATGACCAATTAATTGCAGTGAGATTAAAAAAACATAACGATTATATGACATTAAAAGATCAAACTCAAACCAAGTGTAATGACGATAATGTTAACAGTAACAAGAGTGTTAGTAGTAACAAAAATGATACTAAAACTAGAAAAAGTGTTGTTTTATGTGGTGATTCTATGTTAAACGGCATCGATAGTAATGGTGTTTCGTCAAAAAAATGTCAAGTAACAGTTAGTAATTTTCCGGCTGCGACGAGTAAAGACATGGTTGATTATAAAAACCTGATGTCATGATAATTCGTTTTTGGAATAAATGATATAACAAAAAATGTTGAAAATACAGGATCAAAATTTGTTGAAAATTGTCGAAAATATCCATGACTGAAATAACTTTTTCAAAAATATGTCTACGTGAAGATGATCCAAAATTGAACAAGAAACTTGTTACTTTGAACAAAGTGATTGAAAGTTTAGCCTCAGAATTTGGTTTAAAAGTCATTAATAATGATAATATTGATAGCAGCTGTCTGTTAAGGAAAAAAAGTTATACCTTAACCATCCGAGTTGGCATACCAAGATTCGTAAAGAATATAAAGAATCATATCAACTGTTGAACAATTGAAAATCATGATTGAAAAAGTTGAAAGCAATACGCTGTAAGTTGCCAAAAATATTATATTATCTTACCTAAACATTAACTCTATTAGGCATAAGCGTGAGTGACCTAGGGTTCTTAATTGGTGATTAAGTTGATGTTCTATCTATTAATGACACCAAAATCGATGACTCCTTTTCAACTTCGCAATTTCATCTCCCCAACTTTAAGGCACCTTCTAGACTTGACATTACATCTCGAAGTGGGGGTCTGCTAACGTTTGTCCGGGGTGATATACCCTCTCGTCAACTTGCTGATTTTAAGTTACCTTCTGACATTTAGGTTATTCCTATTGAACTAAATCTTAAAAAACAAAAATGGTTACTTCTCAGTGTATATAAACCTCCTAAACAAGACTCAAGTTATTTTCTTAATATATTGTCAGATGCAATAGCAAATATGATTCCATCATAATAAATGGCGATTTCAACCTTGATCCTAATACTCCTGAAATTTTAAAATTTCTTGATAGCAACTCTCTGTATAAACACATTAAAGAGAAACCTGTTGGAAATCCTCCTCTGAAACGTGTATTGATCTCATTATTTCCAACAGGAAAATGTCTTTAATGAATTCAGGAACACTAGAAACAGGTTTAAGTGATCACCACTTATTAACATATAGCATGCTCAAAAATACATATTGTAAATTACCACCAAATAAAATATAGAAAATGGAAAAATTTTAACGACAAACTTTTTAGAAATGAATTGTCAGTAGCTTTAAACAATTGTGATAATGTTTATACAGATTTTGAAAATATTTTTACACCTATACTTCAGAAACACGCACCACTGAAGACCAAACTCCTGCGTGGTAACAATCAGCCTTATTTGACCAAAGACCTCAGAAAGGCTATCATGAAACGTTCTAGATAGCTAACAAATCTAAAAGTCCTGAGGACATAGCTTGTTACAAGAAACAAAGGAATTTGGTCGTCAGTTTAAACAGACAAGCTAAGAAATCCTACTTCAGTGATACACTAAAATCTAAATGTTTCTGGAAATCAGTAAAACCTTAAACGAGGATCATATTTTCTCTGTATTTAATCTTTATTTTAACAAAATCACAGAAAATCTTGATATCCCAGTGTTACCAGGATTAACAGAGGAAAATCTTGATCCTGTATTAACTGCTATTGCTAGGTTCGCTTCTCATCCATCTGTTGTATCCATCAAGGGTAGATCCATTATTCCTATACAGGACCCATGGAAGAACAGAAATTTTGTAAATATGTATATATTTTACTTATTTTTGAACGGTTATATCCTGTATAAAGTATTCGTGAATAATAGTAAAAATAATAATAGCACTGAAATCCCATTTGAGTTTCACAAAATAGCAAAAACTGCCATGATCAGAGAAATTCTTTCACTTAATCCTGGTAAATCTGTTAGTGCGAGATCTCTATCAAAGCTTTACAACTTGCTGTTCAAGAGTGTTCTGGTATCCTCACTTCGTTTTTTAATAGCCATGTTGTATATTTTTCAAATTTTCCAGATGAACTGAAGCTCGCTGATGTTATTCCCATTCATAAAAAGGCTCTACTACAGATAAGGCGAATTATAGGCCCGTAAGTCTTTTGCCAATCATCTCTAAGGTATTTGAACGCCTGATTATGAAGCAAATTGAACCTTTTATTAATACTTGGTTATCCAAGTATCTCTGCGATTTCGTAAGAACAATAGCTGCCAATATTCTTTATTAAACATGCTTCGTAAGTGGCAATCTACTCTGAGTACCTGATTGGTGTAATTCTTATGGATCTTTCCAAAGTCTTTGAGTGTTTTCCACATGACTTGTTGTTAGCTAAACTGAATGCCTATGGATTTGGGAGACGATCGCTCAATCTCTTCAATAGTTACTTTAGCAATCGATTTCATCGTTAAGCAATTTTCTTGAATTGTTATTAGGAGTTCCTCAAGGGTCAGTATTAGGGCCAATATTTCTTAACATCTTCATCAATGACTTGCTGTTTTTGGTACAAGAAGATATATGTAACTTTGCTGATGATAACACTTTATACTGTAACGGATCCTGGGAACAGATCCTGCACCAATGTGACTTTCCAATTTCCGCGAAGGTAACGGATCGAGTGGGGATTGAACCCACGACCTCTCGCTTGTCGGGCGATTGCTCTACCGACTGCGCTATCGATCCGATACCCAATTCGAGGTTCATTTCAGAGGTCGTGGGTTCAATCCCCACTCGATCCGTTTTCTTTGCGGAAATTTGCCCGACCGGTCAATGAAAAAAGTGCAAAGTGGAAAAAACCGTTATTAATAAAATATCTTCAAAAACCAACAGCTTCATATGAAGTTCCTTCTGTCTCAACAATTTTGTCGTTGCTCTATTTCTTTTGAATGTCGGAGGATATTTCTTCGCTTTTTCATTACCTTGCATATTGATAGGCGTTTTCTTATACGATTAATGCTGCCACAAAATTTGATCATATAGAATCCAGGATTGATATTGAGCATTCGATGGTGTCTCGTTTTTCTTTCTTGTTTAGTAAATATTTCAAGAACGTTAAAAACATTTTGAAGATTTATTCCTATACATTCTTTTATGTTATTATATGACAAAAACATTGACCCTTTAACTTGACGAGAATGAGGTACTTTTACTTTTGTCGGTCGCGAAATTAAATTCCGCGAAATTCACACTAAATTGTCCAATTGCGAAAATAAGGCGAGATTCGCCGATTTTGGCCCTGTCAACCGCGAAAATTTGTTCCTCCAAAATTTATGACTGCGAAAATTTATGCCCTTAATGTAGTATTATTGATCTTGTCCAGTTGATACTGACACCAAGGGTCGTGTGATGCAGGACAAGACAATCATGGTAATAAGCAATGTGATACACGGAGGCAAGGCATGATTTCATCATTTTGTCTAGTTTCTCAACATTTTGGCGAAGTGTAATACCAAAATAATTCTGTAAGGTATCAATCTTGAAGTCTGTCAATCTACCCCTACCTCCAAGATCTTTGGTTTTCCTTTTCAATTTACGAAGTCTGTTACCGACTCTTTTTTTGTAGTGGCTGATGCATTCTTGTTTCTTCATTGGTCTTCTATCTCCATAGATATGTTGCACAGCTGAAAAACTTTATTATCCTCCAACAATTCTGTATAGTAAAGTCCATGTTTTTTGACAGATCTCCCAAAGATTTTCAGTGCTCCATCAGTTTCCAGTCCAGATGACGATCCTGTATAATTTAAATTGCATTTGTAGCTTTCACATTTCATGGCGCTTTGGGTCGGTTATAGCAAATTTCACCATTCTTGTTCAACCTTTACAGCTTTTTCAGAGAATGGCTATATCAAGGACCTTTCCTGAATCAATTGAAATTGCAGTGATGAAACCAAGCGTTGAAGACAATCCTTTGCGCTGC
Organism: Darlingtonia californica; assembly: GCA_032270445.1. Taxonomy (NCBI): domain Eukaryota; kingdom Viridiplantae; phylum Streptophyta; class Magnoliopsida; order Ericales; family Sarraceniaceae; genus Darlingtonia; species Darlingtonia californica. The sequence goes on from JAUBWS010109954.1 coordinate 5,807, forward strand.
TACCGTCCACTGATACGACAACATTGGCTGTTTTTTACCCATGCGTAGAGATGCTGCTGCTTCAGACATGCTTTTTTCAGCAATATTATTAATACTGTATATAAAGAAAGTTTTTTTAAACTTTCTGTAGAACTTAATGATATAAGATTTTATTAGTAATCCACGGTTACTATAGTTACTTGAATATACATATACACATTTTAAATCGCTATAACTTTTGCAATAGAAGACATTTTCAAATCTGTTTTCACTTTCAGAAAGCCAATAAAATAAGCTTTTCTAAATATACCGTCTAAGAAAGATTATTTCGAAAATAATGAAGTCCTGACTAGCTATAGCCACCAAAAACACAAAAAATTTTTTTTTTCGCTTTTGGCCCGCCATTTTAAGAAAACGACCAAACGCAAAAAATAATTGTGACGTCAGCATCTTTCTTTTATTATGAAGACAACTGTTTCATGTCATAACCTTTTCTCGATAAGAAGTTGTGAGATCTTAAAGTTTTCTCACATTCATTTGAATAATCAAGCACAATTATGCAACTAAAAAATGATTACCTGAAATTTTTTGAAACTGTTCCAAAAAGAATAGCATTAAAATCCGAAATGTTTCAAGTTCATAAACACTTTGGTTTAGGTGATATTTATCCTGATTTTAAAATATGACTTTTTTTCTAGACATTGTGTATGTGTAATAGAGTCAAGAACATCCGGCCGAGTAATCAAGATATTCGACCAAACATTTTAGATATTCGGCTGGGAGTTGTTTCAGTACTTTAACAGTTTTAAATAAAAGTCAAATCAAACTTACTTTGAGAATTTTCTGTTTTGGTTGGTGTCGATATCTTCTTAGTCTTTTTTTGGCTAAACGCATCATCCATTTTGCCAGCTATAAGAGAAATTGAGATATCATTGAGAAAAGAGCGATAAAGTAGCCTTCTAAAAAATATGAAAATCCAACTCAAAGTACTCCATTAGTTAAATAGTATTTTTCAAGTAAATGTTTGTTTCAGTACTTTAACAGTTTTAAATTAAAGTCAAATTAAACTTACTTTGAGAAGTTTCTGTTTTGGTTGGTGTCGATATCTTCTTAGCCTTTTTTTGGCTAAACGCATCATCCATTTTGCTAGCTATAAGAAAAATTGAGATATCATTGAGAAAAGAGCGATAAAGTAGCCTTCTAAAAAATATGAAAATCCAACTCAAAGTACTCCATTAGTTAAATAATATTTTTCAAGTAGATGTTTGTTTCAGTACTTTAACAGTTTTAAATTAAAGTCAAATTAAACTTACCTTCAGGATTTTCTGTTTTGATTGGTGTCAACCGTCTCTTTTTAGCATTTTTCTTTTTTTCATCATCCATTTTGCTAACTATAAGAAAAATTAAGATATCATTGAGAAAAGAGCGATAAGCCTTCTACAAAAATATGAAAATCTAAAGTACGTTTCAGATACTTATCCCTGTTAATACAGGACTTTTTGGCAGTTTGAATTACCAATACCTTATGCGTGAGAAATTTTTAAGTTCTGTTTTCAGATTCGAACAGATTATACAATGTACTTTTTGGGTTTTTGGGGAAGATAACTATAAAAAAAGCCAAAATATAGAGAAAAAAAGATGGCAACATTTAGAAATTCTACCAAAATGAGAGGTAATAATTTCTTTCCTCATACTCGTACGGCATAGACTTTTGTTTTTGAACTTTATCTTCAAATGTTACTTTCATATACTCGTGACAGTACCAGACCAACCTGCAAAATTAACCGTGTAAATACTTTTCTACAGGGTACACTGGGTACATCATGGTCATGGTGTCTACTCCCCCCTAAACAGTGGGGGGGGGACTTTTTATAAAGAAAGTATATTCAAGGGGGGAGAAAAATTTTGAAGGGTTAAAAGGGGGGACAAATTAGTATAGGGGGAGTAAGGCATTTATTATGGAGAGGGGGGGGGATTTTTTCAATATGGAGGAAGAAATTTTTTTATCTTTTATTCTTTTGCATTACTTAACAATTTTCTAGTTACATTAAACAAAATTTTTAAACATTCTTACTTTCTTTCATTTTCCCATGGTTTCTCTAAAGGAAATTATGTTTGGTGATATGCCGAAAACACAACAGCGACAGGGTAGATAACCCTTAAGGGGGGACTTATCACAAAGAAAGTTTAAAAGGGGGGAGAAGTCCTCATGGGGGGGGGGACTTCTCTTTTGGAGGGGGGACTAAAGACCCCCTTAGACACTATGATGGTAGAGTTAATGAAGCGTCTTTTGTGACCAATTTAAAGAAGACCTTTCCCGAGTTTTACGAAATCAAAAGAGAAAGCAATCGTAAATGATCATCAGAATTGAGGGAAAAATCAATTATGCGTTAAAAACGCAAATATGTTATTGTTTCAATTTTGGCGGGGCATTTTGAAATACGATGACGTAATGCAAAATTGATGAAGTCGACAAATTTCAACAAATTTCTTTTAATAATATCTCATTGTCGTAAAAGTTTCATGTCAATATCTTTTCTCTAAGTTATGAAAACTGCTAAATTTTGCCGAATTTACAGTAAAATAGGTTACATTTCTCACTTTCAGGCCAATAGTTATATAACCAACAAGAGAAAACATCTGGAATTTTGTGAAAACCTTTCGAACAGAATTTTATTAAAAGCCAAAAAGTTTCAAGATGGTAAAAGCTTTCCTTAGGAGTTATTATCCTGATGTAAATCCTTGTAGGAAAATATAATTTTCATTCATGAAATCTCTTTAAAATTTAATATCGAGTAGCCCTCGACAACTTGGCTAGGTGTTGTAAAATGAAAAATAAGTATACGCGCAAAAACAAATAACTTAATATATACACCAAGCCACATAAAGAAAGAATATATTTTTTGCATTTTATTATAATAACTAACAAGTCTAATTTTAGTTGATTAACATAATATCTACTTTACCAAATTTTTGCCAATAAAGTATATAAAAAGTTTCTTCACCTTAGTAAATATAATTTTTATCAAAACATCCTGTTTGGTCAAAGTATAAAAGCTGCACTCTGTCCACGTAAAGTGTTTTTTGTGTCTTAGTTTTACAGCGGAATGTTTAACACAACAATACAAAATATGCAAATATGTTATTGTTTGCAAGCAGCTTGGTAGCTCCTCTAGAAACAGACTACAGTAAGTCATTCTTAACCATACCTGTACTGAGGAGAGCTAGTACGGCCGCGGTCTTATATCATAAAGTTTTACAAATTTGAGACTTTTAATATATCTCATTATGAAAATAGTATTTCAAATTTTTATCATTATTATTTGCTTAATTATACTCAATTATTGAACCCATAGTGAGAATTGTACCCTTATATTACTGTAAATGTCCTAAACAGCTCATAACTTTTGATAGACAAAAGATATTGACAGGAAACTTTGAAAATAACCGTATATCGCTACATCGTATAGCAATTTCACAGCTGATCGGATTCACAACATAAAAAGGTTTTGACTCAGAGACAAGAAAAATTAAGTATCAAGTTCCCCAGGGTTCAGTCCTAGGCCCGTTGCTATTCTTGATGTATATCAAAAACTGAATTGTGCTTTTCAAATACCATAGAAAAAATGTAAACTGTGAAATAAAAATAAAAATATGAAAACGGAAAACGATTATATTTTATAAATGAAGTTAAATACCTAGGTTTTATTCTTAACAAATAATCCCTCTTGTAAAACCCATATAGTAACCTTGCGCAAAAAACTAGATTAACAAATGATGCTCTTAGCAGGATTAGATATTTTCTCCCAAAAAACTTTCTACGATCGTTGTAACTTGCATTATTTTACTTGCATTTGAGCTGTGCCATTCAAATCTGGGGTCGACGTTTAACCAAAAATTCGCAAATTGGAAAACTACAAAAGTCAACAATTAGAATAATGTCTTTCTCAAATTATAATGCCTACTCTGAAGAACAAAGCTGTCAAAGCATAAACTTATTTAGTTAAGTGTATATCCAATTTGTATTGGTTATCGTGCGACAGAGAGTAAAAAATGAGATATATTTTTAGTAGACGATAAATAGCATTATCCTATTCTGAAATATAGCCTGTGGGCGCACTAAGCTGCTACCTAGGAAACAGCAAGTCAAAAAAGCTCAGGTAAGGTAGGGTTAGATACTAATGATTACTATCTCGTCCTTCAAACACCATAATTAAAGAATCGATAGTTTGGTAACAGCTTACAGAATGATAACAAACTTTAAATTTAAAAAAATAAATCACATTGGGCTTTTCCAGTTTTTGTCCGTACACGGGGGGTGGACGATATAAACTTTCTTTGGCCTAGACCCCCGGATATT
>JAUBWS010109965.1:9855-23423 GCA_032270445.1 Darlingtonia californica
TAGTACCGCATTGCGGTCAAAAAACTGCTGACAGGTTTTTTGGTTCAAGCTAGACTTCAATTGAATAACAATTTGAAAAAATTATTCCCCTACACATTTCGCATTAACAGATGCAGTATTGGAGAAGTGTTTTCCATTTGCAGAGAAATAAAATTTGAATTGGTAAAAATGTATCTATAGTGATATAGACTCTAGTCCTAAACTTTTTAAGTCGATTGAAACTTTTTTTATTTGAAAAAAAAGCTTGCAGGAGGCAACGTCCGAAAGCCGGACGTACTTTTCCTCTAAAAAAAGGGCCTGATTTATCACTTATTATTTTACAAAGTGAATCATTGTGTGCTAAAATATTGCTCTATTTCCAACAGAGATTTCCCTTTCGTTTCTGGTACAAAAAACATTGTATAGAGGAAACTTAAAACACAAAATCCAGAATAAAACCAGAACGTTCCTTGTGGATGGAAAATATCGTTGAAGGAGGTGAATGTTTTACCAACCACGAACGTGAAGATCAAATTCACAGAAGTTACCACGCTACCAGCTTGCCCACGTGCACGCGGCGGAAATAATTCACCCATCAATACCCACGGAAGCGGTCCCCAACCAATCGCAAAAACAGCCAGGTACAAGAAGACGGAAGTTAACGCCAACCAGGAGATGTTGGATACATCTATAGTATGTGAGACATGGCCAAATATCGAGATAGGATGTTTCATGCCAGGAATATCAGCAAGATCGTAGTATACACCCAGTAAAAACATACAAACAAACATCCCAACACTCCCAATCAACAACAAGATGCGGCGGCCAAGACGATCCACTGTTAAACAAGATAAAATGGTGAATATGAACAGCACACATATTGCTACAATGGATGCATATTCATACCAAGAAAGACCAGCTTGTTTGAAGACTTCATCACAGAAGAATAGGATAGCATTAATACCAACCATCTGTTGAAACATCATCATCATACAACCAATAATTAATGGACGATACAATGACGGAGTGGTAAATGCTTTAAATGAAACTCCTTCCTCAGATTCTTAAATAAACAAATATTGTTGTTAGCACCAGGTTCATCAAATTATTTATATCGTCAAATTATTCAATGGGTGTCTGCCAGAATATGAAGATGGATTTCTTTTCCTTTCCTTGGGTACTTCCCAACTTTCTATACCTTTTCCCTGACTCTTTTCCTTGGCTTTTTCCTGGAGCTAGCATAGACTCAAGAATTGAAATTGTATTTATCGACAAGCAATTATACTGAAACTTACAGGGACGATGCAACTTAAACTGGGACTAAAACGTGAGCGTAATGACGCAGGAGGGCCGACCAAGGTTGGGTTTAACGCAGAGAAGTTTTGAAAGGGTAGTTTCCAACATCTTGTACACAAGCTTTTCTCCTTATTTTCCAGGAAGTTCGGCTGATTTCCTTGATTTTTCTATTTTGTGTTGAATTACCTCACTTTGCCCAGAATACTCTGAATCGGCAGACACTCTGTCATTTTATGGATTAAATAAAACAAACAGATACCTAAGCTAGATTGTAACTCATCAAGTTCACTGATGCAATCATAACTGTCCCCTCTCAACCAGATCAAATTGATCAACGCTTGTCCTTTCTGACCCCGCGACAACAACCAGACCGGTGTTTCGGGCATAAAAGCCATCAGTAGCATTGCGAGTGTTGATATGATGACTGGTACGATAGCTAACCATTCCCAATCCATCGATGGGATTGCTCCGATTGAATAAACAATTACGTCACCAAAAGTGATGGCCAACTGGTTGATACAACTTAATCCTCCACGATAACGTGTAGAAGCGATTTCGGAGATGTACATCTTGAAAAGAAAAATCGATCGCAAAGTTCATTTCAACACAAAACTTATCTACTGATTAATTAGGCCGACCATATTCGAAGGCAACCCGGAGTTAAAACACTCTGCAATGGAGTGGTTGTGCGTAACTCGGAGGGCAAAAAAATAAAATTTCCTTTACATACTCGCATTTTCAATTTGACACTAATATCTATTTCACTTGATTCGAATTATATTTCCCTTTCTCGTCTTGAACTAGGGCACAGTAGAGTAGTGTCTTTTATTTGATCCAGTGTACATTATTTAAGAAGGAGGTATCACATAACATTTTTTTAGTCTTTAGCATAAATGAATAAATGAATGATTTGATTATTTACTCATGATAGCCTCTTTAGTTGTTCATAAAGTGTTGTCCGCGAGGGCGCTACTTTCCCGGAAACACCTCAGGGTACCATGCAGAATTAACAGTGATTGGCTAAATTCTTTCCCGAAAGCAGTGCAAGGGAGTCGGACTCGGAACTTCAGATTAAGGGTCCAGCGCCTTGACCACCAGATCATTGGATAACACCCTTGTTGTACAAAAGTTACGGAAAATAAACTTTCCACTTACTGGTACACACAAAGCAGCAATACCAACTCCTGCACCGCTCACCAAACGACCTGCATATAACATTGCAGGATGTGTTCCATATGAAATCAGACACCACCCAGGAACATAAAGAAGAGATGTAAACATCAAGGTGAGTTTACGACCAAAACGTTGAACTGAATATGCGCCTATCCAACTGCCAGCCATTGCACCAAGAGCAACTATCGACTATAAATAAATTAAACAAAAAGTTTTAATTTTCAATTCTTTAGACAAGGTACCCTTCGAATTTTTTGAAAAAATCCGGAAAAATTCAAATCAAGTACACACACATTAATAGGAAATTTCTGCTAATTTTTCAATAATTTGTGAGTGAGTCACTATTGTGACTTCATACTAAATCAACAGTAAGTTTCACTTTTTTTATTCAGTTTATGTTTGTCTTTGGATATCAATACGTTAGAATGTGCATATTCAAAAAACCTTTAACATAAGATCAACAAAAATGTTTGAGCCCTCTTTTCCTGTGGAACATAACTGATACATACACTAAACCAGGAGAATTGTCCCACATTCAATATTTTTCCATCGCCACTCATCATACTTTCAGTTGGTGAACTATAACCCAAAGCATATCCAAAGTTCAAACTTGCCATTGAAGCAATGATGGACGCCAAGAAGGCCGTACATAGCTTATCGTTTGGTTCAGACTTGACTTTGACGAGTAATGCTAAACCATCATCTTGTTGTGCTTTGGATCTCACCATGTCTTCTTTTATTTATATTAGTTCATTGGAAAGAAAAAAAGTCAATTATTTGTCTGAATTTTACACATTGCATTCATTTTCCAAATAAAGTTTATCCATATTTTACAGAGCCAAATAATATATCATGTATTGGAAAGACTTTACACAGTGGAGCAGTTTTACGATAGACAGTTTTTCGATCGAAAAGAGAATCCTTAGGAATCTCCAGTTTAATGAAAAGGTAATTTTAATCAAAAAATAGTAAAAAAGAGATTTAAAGCAAAAAAAGGCTTCCAAACTTTTCAGCAGTTTGAAGGAAGATTTTCAAGCTATATTTATGCTTATCTTTAACTTGCAAATGATTAAGTTTCCCTAACAAAAAGTTTTCAGTTCTCCGAGACTTTTCCATTAATACCAAATTCGATGTTTCCGAAAATATTTGAAAAGTTATAATACTGAAAAATCAGCGCAACGAATAAAAATACGAAGATTACTGAACAGTTAATAGCACCTTAACATCAAATGTAATTTCCCATTCAAGATCTCATATAAAAGTGACTTATGTTCGCAGATTTCCAAGTAAGATCTCGATTTACTTCGCGATATATTTTGCACCATTTTAAGATACAAATGAAACTGAAAAACCGCAAAATAGTCAGAAATATATACTATGGGAAAAAAAATTTCATTTCAAAATTCATCTAGTTTAATTCATTTACATATATACCCTTTATAAAAAGGAAAAATTAATTATAAAATGTAACTAATAATATGCGAAGAAATTGAAATAAATTAAATGATCATTATACCTCAAATAAATGAAATTATTGTGAAAAATTATTTTAAAATTAATAGCTATAATTCATAATAAAAAAATACCATCAATATTATGCCAAATTATTGTGTTCACATCGAGCACACTACTTGCCCGATATATACATTCTGTAACATCACACTACTTCTGTATAATGTAAGATACTTATATAAAAAATAGATCTCTCAAAATTTCTCATATACTATATTGCGAACGAAAGAAATTGCTTAATCCAGAGTAAAGTCCATAAAATGGCGATCAATAATAATTTACAGCAAAATTCTACTATTATTAACTTAACGGAAAAACTGGTATGAAGGAAGTCTAAAAAAAGATCTTCACTAACAAAAGGATTGTTGTGTGCATCAGGGCTTGAAAAGTTGAAAATTTGCGTGTATGTAAATGAACTCAAAAAAACTTGTGTAAGATCTTTTTTCGAGTTGGAAAGAACCATTTTACTATATATTATGGATGTAATAGTAATCTTATTTACAATTAAAAATGGAGGATTTTTCGTGCACGTCAAATAGCTTTAGAGTGCACGGTATATACACGCACACGAGCGTGCACTCAATTCTCCGAGCCTTGCTAAACAAAATTCATTTTTTAAGAACAGCAGTTAAAAAGACCAGCTTCTTGCAACATCTGTTGTCCTCAAAACTTTTTTCTTTTTTTGGTATGATTTATCCTTCAGGACCAGTTTTTCTTTTAGTTTGACTCATTACATATGATACACAAATAAAACTAAGCTTTTTCAAAAATATCACCTTTTGATGGAAGATTTGGTTGAGAAACTAGGTTTTCTTTTCAATTCATTATAACAACCAACACATACACGGACAGCTTTGAAAATCTTTAAATGAACGACAGGAGATTCATATCGACTACATCTATGAAAGTAAAACGAAGATATTATTTTTTCTAATATACAATTGCATAGCTAACACAGCCATCTTTAATGGAGGCACAAGTTGTGCTTTGAACACTACATTTTTTTTCACGAGATTATCTATGATCAGTATATGTAGTTACTGTGGGCTAAAAATTGATAACATATCTATCGACTCTTTAAAGTTGACATTTTCGAAGAGTTATTGTAGAGACACTTATTTTTATTGGAGATAACTCTTTTGTTGTAAAAATCAACTTAATCTGAAAGGGTTTATTGATAAAACACATATTTGACTTACTTTCCACAAAAAACATTTCCACAATTTCTACAATGGTGTTTACGTTCAGCGAATGTGAACTTGATACCACAATTTGTACAATTATCAGCAACCTCATCTTTCACCCAGTGGTCCATTATGTTTCCTGCAATTTAATAATCAATATCGTTGCTAGGGGCTTGGTAATTTGAAGCAGGCTTACTCGGTGCTGGCTCGTTTAATGGAATATTAAACTCGAACTCAACCTGGCCTAAAACTTTTCACAAACATTCGATTATAGTGTCGGGTCGCTAACAAACCAAAACCGGTTCAGCCCGCCTCGTATAGTCAAGCACTATTACTTTGTCACAATCTATCTTTAATAAATCCACAACGCAATATACATACATGGGATGAGAAAGTAATAAAGTTTTCTGTCCCATCACTTATTCGAGATTAATTCAAGGCATGAAAACCAAATCGCACAATGATTACTAGGTTTTGACAGATAAAATGCCACCGAAAACAAGTAAAGGAATGAGTGGGGGTGAGTTCTAAGCTACTGGTCTTATGTCGTGAAATTTGGTTTGTCAGTGGGGTAAGGAAATTTGGTTTGCCAGTGGGGTAATTTAGTAAAAACAAATATCCTGAAGTTTTCGAGTACATCTTTATACTGGCACACGGTTTGAACTAAAAGTCATCTTGAGTATCCTTTAAAACTCACCAACGCTATCAGACAATGACCAACTGTATATTCGTCCTCGGCTATCACCAACAAATATTTTTCTATGATCTTTTGATATTGCCAAAGCAGTTATAGAAGCAGGTTCGATATTGTCTGGTCTAGAGTAGGCTGTATGCATTGTTAGTTTGTGACGCAACACCAACTTTCGTTTCCATACTAAAGCAAAAAAGTACATTCATCATTAGCCTATATCATACACGGGTTGTTTTTCCCTAAACTTGAGCTATCGGTGTTTGCTGAAAACCCAGTACTTCAACAACTCAAAATATGGGCATGCACAGTACTACTAACGTAAACAATAAAATCTTCTTCTCAAAAGAAAACGAAGAAAGAAATCATATGAACACGGGATTAAATTTATCCCGCCTAACTGAGCCAGCCTAGTCAACCGGGACAGCCCGCCTCCATATGAACAGCCCCTTAAATCTACTGACCTTTGGACGAACATCGATAAGCCAGGGTAAATATCAGGTAGACTAATCTTTTATTAATTAGAGTAAAAGCAAGTTTTCACGAATCAAAATCTTTGAATATACCTCGATTCTCAAAGTTTGGACAATCAACGAGAAGATAATCCTTAGAGTCACCACTACCACTTTTCAAAAATCTTTCACGAGGACTTGAACTTAACGAAACATGTCGAAGCTTTGGCTCTAGTTCTGCTGCATCATGGAATTGTATACCCCACATCTAAATGAATACAATAGGGATAAATAGGGAGAAATTAGACAAAACTACAAGGCAAAGCGCGATTAATTACCGTATCCATCAAATATCAGGTAACCGTCTTCACTTCTGCTGTATGGTAATCACAAGGTTTTCTGATAACAAAAACACCTTTACATTCATTCACACAACAAAAATTCTTGTGTAACGATAAATGAAAAAGAAATAATAAAACAGTGAATTACTTTCACCAATCCATCAGCAGAACCAGTGATAATGACATTCTGATCATCCCATTCATTGAACTGAAATAAAGCAACAAAGTTATTTGGACTATTGACCAGCGAACATTTTGAACCGAAAAATATCAAAATAAAAGACTGATACCTCAGATACGGCGCAACAATGAATATGACCTGTAATAGCAGGCGAAGTATTTTCCTGGACAAGTAGTTGACCATTAACTGTCCATACGTACAAATGTGTTCCAGCACATGTTACGATATCACCCTGAAAATTTATCATTAGCAAAATTGAAAATGAAATTAATTTCAGTTGGTGAAAATATTCATAAATATTTCATAAAATAACAAAAATTTAACAAAATATTTTAAAGAAACTAATAATCCAATAAATATACGATATACGATATTGTAAAGTACATAACTAATTTGTAGGTAAACTTCCGAACTAGGCATCGATCACGTCACTGAGGGGGGGGGGCTCACTTTTTTTCCCGAGAAGTGGGGGTTGGAGGTATTTAGTACCTTTCCCAAGTAGGGGGTGGGGTAATTACTAAAACTTGAAGTCTGGCCTCCCCACTTTAGAATCGGTGATGTGATCCCTGCTAGGACATTCCAATATAAAGAAAAAAAAAAGCAAATCAAAAGTATAGGGTTTCGAGAACCTTACATTGGTATTATTGACAGTAATACATGTGACAGGTCCACCTGAACGAATATTCAAACGTCTTGTATAAGTGAACTTTCGCAAATCCCAAATAATGCAACTGTTGTCCTAAAATGTATAAAAAATAATACTTCAGCAAAAAAAAATCCAAACCAATTTATCCAACCGAAATTTTCAGAACTGCAACTTGAGAGAAAGGAAGTTATTTCTTTCATTTTAGATAAAGGTTGGGGATGTGTGATTTGTTAGTAGGGACAACCTTTTATGCGGCCACAAACCTTGACCATGGAAATTAATATGAGTGACTCAATTTTTAGAATTATTTTAGCACGCCCCACTTCCTTTCCAATCAAATTAACTTATGGTGATCGACTATTCAACAAAATAAGGAGCAGACGATTGCATTATCATATTTTGCGAGTTCGTTGTCAAAACAAAATTAGTCTCAAAATAAGGCAGCACATAATAAAAAAATGTCAGCTTGCTGATTTATAAAAGAACGACAAAAAAGAAATGTTTTACCTCAGAGCCGGTAACGATCATATTGTAAGCTTTGGATACCACCAAACTTGTAACATCACCTTGATGCCCGTATAATACCTAGAAGAAAGATTTTACTAATACTGCACGAACTCACATGAATATCAACAGACGAGGTTTTGAATGGTCCTTACTTTGATTAACTTTAGGAAATATGTTTTATCTTTAGAATTTTGTTTAACTTTCCATACACACACAGCCTAAAAATAAAAAATACTTTTATGAGAAGAGAGCGCAACATATCATACAAGTTTCTGATAGAAGAGTTCAATGTGTAACAAAACAATATGAAAAGAAATACGAAGCTAGTTTATCTTGGTGTAACAATCAAATATCGTATACTTTGAAGGAAGAAACATTCGAAGGAAAAAACCTTCCCGATCCACCTGGCATCGAATTTTTAATTGAATTTTATATTTATCAAGAAAGACTAAGTTTTAAATGTTTATTAGAATTCATGACTAGGTTTATCAGCAAATCGCGAAAATTTCTTCGTTAGAAGTTGGTAAAATTGTTTAAGCTTGTTAAAAAAAATTCAGCTTTAATTAAGAAATATTGAAGCTGAACTTGATTGACATGATGTTTCCGAAAATCTTTCAGCAAATCGCGAAAATTTCTTCGTTAAAGGTGGTAAAATTGTTTAAGCTTGTTAAAAAAAATTCAGCTTTAATTAAGAAATATTGAAGCTGAACTTGATTGACATGATGTTTCCGAAAATCTTTCAGCAAATCGCGAAAATTTCTTCGTTAAAGGTGGTAAAATTGTTTAAGCTTGTTAAAAAAATTCAGCTTTAAATAAGAAATATTAAAGCTGAACTTGATTGGCATGATGTTTCTTATATATAGAAAATTCAATATAGCATAAAACTTACAGTACTTGTTCCTCCTGTCACGAAACGATTACTGTCTAAACATCCTGCGCACAACACTTGTCCAGTGAACACATCTTCAAATACCGCCAATAGCTGGAATATCAAAAGAAATTTTGTTGAAATTTAGCAGCCAATCAAAAAGATCTTAACTGATATAAACAAGTATGAATAACTAGCAATGTATAAATACCTTTTCGTCGCTCGAAAAATACCTTAAGCTGAAATCACCATAGCCCCAACCAATTCGATTCAAAGAACCAGGAAAAATTGCCTAAAATGGAAAATTAAAAGAAAGATTGAGGCTTTTTTACACACTACAATAATAAAACATATACTATTATACTGAGAACAAGCAACCAACCCTATTTATTTCAGTCACTGCAGTCCAAGATTTTTCTGACGTTAAGATCTGTCCAACAGCACTCTTCAATTCTACAAAACAAATTCAACAAAAATTAAGAATGATTTCTTGCTTTAACCCACTTGATATATTCACTCTAATCCAAAATTTTGTAAATAAACAAAAATAAGTTTCGAATAGTTTCATTTCAGAATACAGGGGTTAGCAATGTTAAAAAAATGTCTTCGTAAAACAAATATTACAAAAACATTCATGATATTGTAAAAAGACCATAAAAAAAACGGTCATGTTAATTGACACTGAAATTAATTAATTAAATTTTTCAGATATCTAATACGTCTTGATAATAACATTTTCGGAACATTTTCGTAACATTTGTTACACGAAAAAAATGATTTTTCTACTTGGAAACTCGTGTATTCACTATATCCAAAAAATCATGAATATGTAGACTACTGCTCTAATGACTATGTTAACCATCGCATTACACTTATCAGTTAATATTGGAAACAAAAAAATTATCGCTTATTCGATAGCTTGTAAAACTTGCAAATCTTGTATTAAAGCAGCCTTGGTACTTGTCTAGTTAGATAATATTCTAAGATCTTTTTTTAATTTCTTTAGGCCAACACACAAATACAAAAATTGTACCTTTAACAGGCTGAACTGAAGGGACAAGACTGCTTAAATGATGAAAGAAAAGTTTATCACTATATGTCAGTTGATGAGTGGACAGTAATGTTCCTGTTTGTAATGTATTTGTATCTTGTGATTTCGCCACACGTTTGCATGGATGTGGTTTCTTAAATAGCTATAAAAGAAAAAAAGAAGGATTAGTTAGTAATCATATCCTAACTTTTCAATTACCGCGTAGTGAGAGGGGTCGTGTGTGATTGTGCTATTGATCCGATGTCGTGTAACTAATTCGTAGTAGACGAGGGCTGCGACCGCTCAATTGAACCTCAAGCCTACGAACCAATGTAGGTTCGTAATCGAACTAATGCACAGACGGAGCCGAATCTCAATCTAACCCCCTACTTTGTGGTAATTTTAAAGCCGTCCGGAGACGGCTATTCGCCTAAATAGAAATGCACTTCGCCAGAGAAGTTTTTTGGTGTATCTGCCATCCTCAGCCATATAATATACACTTAGCTCCATAGACTAGCACTTAGTCACTAAAACTCAATCATCACCCAGCAAGCATAAGTAAATGTTAGTGACGCCACAATGGACGTTGGAACAACATTGAAAAGATGTCTTACTGCATTTGCCTTCCATTGCATTTATCCGACTTTCCCGTTTGGTTGGTTGAAAGGAGGAGTCTGAAAATGCTTAGGCCATTTTTAGAAAGAAATGCGTTATTTACCAAAAATATGGGGGGGGGGGGGGGGTTGATATTTACATTGGGAGATTTAACCCCTCTATGAATCTTCTAGAAGAATTTTTTTCTTACTTGTTTTGGCATTTGTCCGAAATTATTGATGAAACCGATGGTTGCTTTTCGTTCCATGGGATCGGTAATTTGATCAAGATCAACAGATTTTTCATAGAACAAATGATGGAAGATGTTATCTGCATCAATAGCGGCTTGTCCTTGTTGTTTGTATCCAAATACAAGATCAATCCACTCATGTAAGTGGGAACTAACATAATCACATTCCAATGCCTATGGTGAAGATTTGCATAAACATGCAATTTCAATGGTAAACGTTTAAAAAGTTCTCATAAGACTACGTAGTGATTTTTAAAATAGTGAAAATTTTCAAAGAATTTTTCAACACTTTTCAAACGGACATAGGATCGAGGAAAAAAAATTGACTTAGTATCAAAAGAAGCTCTTTTTGTGCTCTTACATTTACCACTACTATGAAAAACTCGTAGACGAGATCTTTGCCACTCAGGTAAGTGCGAACTGATCATGTATTCAAAGCACACGTTGAAAAAATTGACAAGGAATGACATTCACTGGTAAATAATACACCAAACCCAAAGTCCGCGTTTTCAGTCAGCGATAGCAGACTTAATCAGATTCAAACCCTGCGTTCTCAATAACAGCGATTTATATAAAAAAAACATTGTGAACGAAAGAGAGAAACTTTGTACTGGTAATCGCACGCTGACAAAGGGAAAGTTAGTAAAAGATATCCCAAATTTTACGGTAACCAGCATGTGATTGCTCAAAGTTAAGCATAGGGATAGAAGGACATACCCGGTTTCCTAAAACGATGTCAATCAAATACGATAAAAATCAATCCATTGCTGGGAAATTTCAAATTAGCGGGAAATTACAAATTAATGTGAGCAACGAAGTCAATCAAATTTTAATCAACTGTGTGATTGTGAATATAAATTTCCCATATCCAAACACCACAATAGTTGATCATACCTCTCTATGTAGACGAATAAACTCAATCGCATCTCCTTTTGCCCATGGTGGCAGTAATACGTCATTTAACTCTTGCCCATTTTGTTTGGTGCCTAGCAACGGTGATGAAAACAATGAAATCAACCTTTCCCTTATAACTGAAAACGATTAGTATGTGTGATGGTCTATGGGAAAAGGGGACATAAAGCCAACCATAATTTATTTGTTTTCCTCTCAAAATCATAAAAAAACGTTTGCGGAGGAGTTAATTGCTATTTAAGAGACATGCAAATTGCGTGTCACCTAAATAGAAATGCACTTCACCAGAGAAGTTTTTTAGTGATTTTGCCAGCGGGTGATGTATGATTGTGGTAAAAAAGACCAAGCCCACTTTTCCCATAGACCGTCAATTATAAGGTGGCCATGAGGCCTAACGGACAGTATGCAAATGGCTGCCTTCCGTAGATTCTATTTATACATTTAAAGTTAAAAAATACGTTTGTGCTGAAAAAGCGTTCATAATCAGTACAGTATGACTTACCAAAATCAAATTTATTATCGTTCAAAAGGAAGTCAGGTAGATAAAAGAATTCTGGGATAAGTTCTTTAATATCCGCCATATTGCACTCGGACGAAGACAACCATGAATCTTTGATAGTGTGGAAAAGACGGTCTGGTAGGTCAAAATGGCCACCCTGCAAAAAGAAATTTAATTGTATTTTCAATTCCTCTATCAAGACATTGTTTAATCATGTCTCAGTTTGTGCATGAATCGCGCAGAATTTGTAATTGCTCTTTGGTATATAAAAAATGGCTTAATGTAACACAGTCAAAAATTGTGCCATATTTATAACATGTTTTCATATATAAAATAAAACTGCCATTACTCTTCATCAGGGTAACCATCTAAACTATGGTTCCTTTTTCCACTTTTCTTTTAACCACTGTTAATTTAAGTGGGAGATATTGAAAATTCATGAAACAGGGCCAATGATTTTAAGTGAACGATGAGAAATTCAGTTTTTTTTTCATGTTTATCAAATAATCCAACAAGATATTTAAATTCAAACGAGTTCTTACCACCAACAGATCATTAAAAGGCTTGCGCGTACACTCTTAAAGTGAGACATGAAAACAGTATTAAACAAAAAAACTAACCTGTAATCTCAAGAAATGCTGAGTGAATGGTTCCAAGCGGATCAAATAAGACGCAACAATCATGGCGGAAGAGTAATGAGTTCCATAATAATATGCTGGTGTGTTACCTATTCACAAAATCAACAATTCAAATGTCAATTTCTATCGGTCAAACATATGGGCAGAGTATACAGAAGAATAAGTTCAATTCAAACCTATTGGGTCCTCCCATTCACGAAATCGCTTTCTGTAATTTTCCAATCGATTAGGTCCTTGAGCTCCCATTGGCTTGGAAAAATCTCTGAAAGTCCTCTCATCTGTCAAATCAAGGAACTGGAAAGAAGAAAATTAAGCGATCATGACAAAAACAACGACTTTATTTTCATCAGAGAGTACCGCGCATGCAGTCACTGGAAATATTTTGACTCGAGCCTTACAAAAGCAAAGGACATGCTGGAACGGAACTAGTATCCACCTCAATTTTACGATCCGATAATTAAAGCTACGATCGAGAAACTGGTTGCACCTGTGCCCGTTACGAATTACGAAAAAACGCGGAAAAGCAGTCTAAAATCATGGTTTTTCTCCCATACAGAGGAATCCTTACAGATAGTTTTGTATAGAAGCTGAAGGAATTTAGTGCACCAGTCCAGCCCATTCTTACGTTAAGAAAATTGAGGACGAAGATGCCAAGTCTGAAAACTGCAACAAAATTCAAATCTCGAAGCCGAGTTGTTTATAAAATTACTTGTTCAGGTTGTGGTACCTGATATGTCGGTCAAACTCGCCGACATTTGCTGACACGGTTTAGAGAACACAATTACAAGAAAGCAAATGCAGTTTACAAACATTTCAGA